>JAIPRK010000994.1:0-106331 GCA_025469195.1 Chaitophorus viminalis
TTTCAAGTTGTTGCGGTTTTTCGTTTTTGAGTTAGAGCATTTTAAAAAAATGTAGTTTGTAAAAACGTGATTTTGCGTAAAATTTCCCGTTTTTTCGTAATTTTTTTATCGTTTTTTTCGATTTTTGAAAAAAGTATTAAAAAGTTGTATTATTGACTTACCCAAGTACTATCTACATTCACTTTCCTTTCAGAAAAGTTGCTGTATAAGCAAATCGAAGCATTTTTACTGCAAAAAAAGTTGTCGTCAGACACTAAAAAAAAAAAAACACACATTGTAAAATCAATAGATTCCATCACTCCGTTCAGAATCTAAAATTCAATTGCATATTTCGGTTATTTTGGTGCGTAATATGTGCTTGCATATTTCCTATAATTTGTGTGCAATAAGCACTAAATCAAAATGATGATAAATGATAATAAATACTAAGGTAAAATATCGTAAAATGTGAAGAATCATAACTCAAAATAATTAAAAACAGACAAAGGTCATCTTTCAATGGACAAAGGGACAAGATATTTTGAAAATATTTATGCTGGTTTCCATTGAACTGAAGTTTTTTGAAAATGAAATTTTTTTTCAGATGTTCTTAACAATGTGCAAAGTATTTCAGACTCAAAAAACAAAAAAAAAATGTTCACATACAATTCTTTCTAAATGCTTACAAAAATATTTTGAATATAAGTTTAATTTCTTGAAAAGTATTTCAGACTAAATGAAAAAAATGTTTTAAATCAAGTGTAATTTCTTCACAAACCTATGATTACCTTTTTGATTTTGCACTGATTTAAATTATAATTTCTAAATTATAGGTTATAAATGGATACATGACATGTACATCCGGCACGTGTTAAATAAGTTTAATGAAAGCTGGCAAGTGGCAGGTCGTAGGTACAAAATCTAACATACATGATATAATTAATGTTTTGAATAAATAATTAATTTTAATGTTTCTATATATATTTGAAACATTATAGTTAATATATAATTATAGAATTATATAAGTTACAAATTACAATTATACTTATAATGGTACTTAAATGAGTACCTATATCTACTAATTTATTATAGTATATTTATTATACAAAGATATAAAATAATATATAATAAATACTATCCATAGTATTATCCATTTATACATATAATATGTTTATACATAAAAAAATACAAAAATTAAACTAAATATATTTTTTATTATTTTTATATTACAATAGATACCTTTCCTAATATTCAATTAGATATTTATATAATAAATTATTATTGTATCAAAATAGTTATAACAATTATGTTTAATCATTTACCTTTATTATAAACTTGACTAGGTACCTATAAAGTTAGACTTTAAAGCTTAAGAATGAATAATAATACTTAAATTATTTAATTATCCATATGATCAACAAATAATACAATATAAGTACAAAATTATTATTATTTATTTAACACCAATCAGACATTTTATATAGTATACAGATAAATGCTACCTAATGATTACATAACATTGAGTACAAATTATTAATAGGTATTTATTTTGGTACCTATGAATAATGAATAGGTACAAATATGAGATACAGTGAATGCAGCTGTATCGACTAAAACCCTAAACCAGCTAAGCTACAGTATGTAATCATTAATTCATGGATTACGCAAGTACATTATTTACACTAAAAATATCAAAATAAAATAAAAATTGCAAAATTGAATAATATTCCCTATGTTAGTATGTTCTAGGTATTCAAGAAATATTGCCTTTGAAGCTTTGGCCTGTGTTGTAATATAGCTATTAACTAATTCAAAACCCCAATATAACTCATAATAAATAACAACTAAATAGGTAGACGAATACCTATTTTCATATTAAAATTAAATAGTATTGAAACTTGAAGTTAAGAAATTGTAACATAGGTACAGAAAAAATTGATAGATAAAATACTCAAAAATAAAAATATGTAAAAAAATGATTAAGTATCTAACAAGTAATAATGATTTATTGAATGTTATATACCTACCAACTTTAAATGTAATAGGGTAGATATAAATAAATTTCACATTGTAGATGTTTAAATTCAATTGAACATTTCCCAGTACATCAACTATCAAGTGTAAATCTCAACACTACCTTAAAATCGACAATACGTAATGATATGAGTAAGTATAATATGGTATATATTATAATAACGTACTTTATAATATGTTTATATTAAGTAATAAGTTAAATAAGAGTAAGCCCATTAATTTTGGTTTTTTTTTTATTATTATTACTAACAATATTATATTTTTTTTAATTTAATGGATCTGTCATTTGTACAATGATAAAAATAATCGCCGCTCCTGATCTGAAACATATAATAATTATTAATTTTTTTTATTTTTATTTCAGATAGGTAGGTACCAAAAAACGAAAAAAACCAATATTTTATGTAGAACAGTAACACAAGGTTGTAGATTAAACTCATGGTTTAGCGACTGTTGTCGGCATCACCAAGAACTTTCTAACCTTTTGGTTCATTTATAGATAAAAAAATAATAATTTACAGTCTTGAAAAAAAATTGTTTATTTTATTTTAGACTTCGCCTCTTGATATACAACGATTGTAAAAGTGATAATCAGGTCAAATGTTACGAAGACAAATAGGATTCATAACGAATGGGGATGTGTTTCAATCAGCTCATCGTTGAAAATATACGAATCATTACATTTGCAGTTTATAATGCGCATTTTATTATAGTATGCATTGCGTTCGCCCATTATTAGTGTATTATTAGTTTGAAATACATTCTTCGCGTTCGCTTCACTCTGCAGAAGGCACAACGAAATGTTATACCATTATCGTTTATATTCAAATTGATAGTTAAGACTGTTAAGAGGACGCTAACGTTACACCCACATGCGCTGTCTCCGTCTTATAAACGTACCAACATAGAAAATGTGCGTTCAGTATAGTTCAAACGCTGTGTAGTTAATTTTAACATTATACAGCATAAACTAAGGGCAAGAGTTATCATATATATTATGGGAAGAATATTACGTGTGTTTTTACGATATTTCAATTTTTGAGTGAGATGAGTACTTTTGTAAAAAATTAAAATCTAAAAAACATATCTCGCTATAATAATATTATTATCTATGCGTACCTATTAAAAAATATTTATTACAATACTTATAATATCACTAAACTAATTTTTCAAATTATAATAATTGAGGATAAAAAATATTAGGTATATTCAACAATTTTATTTTATGGATAAGCACTTTTTGAATGGGCTGGAATTCCTAGGTTTCTATTATAATTTCATTTTTTTAATGATTTATATAAAACAATGCTTTACTACTAGGTTAATTTTTTCTTTTTAATCTTCAAGTTCTAAAATAATCAATAATGGGGTCGACTCTTGATTAACATTAAAAGGTATGATAATTTTTCAAGGGATCAACCAAGAGGAAAAATCCAGTATGGTTGTGTCTATGATAATAATTCAATTTGTAAATAAAATAAACCTATAATTACCATAGTAATAAGTTATAATAATAAATCATTATTTAACTTATTTGGGTTGAAAATTTGTTTAAAAATTATAAAATATAATTAAAAACTAAAAATTAGGCACAAGGAACTGTAATATTGAAAATTTAATTACAGGATGTTATAAAATTGACAGCGAAATTTTCTTTTGTATGAATATTCCCATTTTCTGTTGACAATTTTAAATACAAATGGCGAACCAAAATGGAATCGTAAAACAGCTAATTCTAGATTATCTCCAATCTCCACAAGCAGTCTATAAAGTAAAACTATACTGGGATATTACTATATTCATATCGCATTTTAGAAATTACCATTTAATATTGTGAAGTAAAATCTGAGTAAAATACATTAAATTGAACCCTTCAACAACTTTTTGTTAGTGGATTATCCATGTCATAATGAGTTTGGTTGTATTTATTTCACTCAAATTCAGTATCTATATACCTACCCTATACATTTATAATAAATATAATTATTTTATATACTGCATTAAGATTGAGATTATTTTTTCTATCACTTTACTTATTGGAATGTATACTTGATCGTTCAATCCAGTCTCTACTGAGAATTGGATTTCCGATTTCCTCAATTGTCATCCCTTTTCCAGCATCTTTTTGTAAAGCAATTTCTTCCGCGTCCATGAAATTCTGTAAACAATATATACCTATCTTTTAGACATGGATACATTAATTCAAATTATTGGCTATCTTCAGTGGTGTTCCCATCAATTTTGTCGAGAGTATACTATACGCTGACGAGTTTCTCATATGGAAATATTTATGATAACTACGGTGATGATAGAGGGTTTAAATATATAATATATGTAAATAGATATTAACATAAAAATTTATATAGTAATGAGCTGATCGTGTGAAGTAAAAAATTAACATTGATTACAAAATGTATTTAAACAATAATTGTTTAACAAATGGTTATAAATTTATAATATTATATTTTGAATTCCTTCAGGAACTGCTTGAAAGTATACGCAATATACCCGTAAATTTTCAAAATAAATTTGAGAGCATACGGCGTACATGTAGTATACCCTATGGGAACACCACTGGCTATCTTGCAAGATTTATTATTATAAATTTGAACACGTATTTGATGTCATACATTTGTTATCATGTCTTATATGACTTTCGCCATAAATTATTCATGAATATAACATAGTATTACTTTTCAACAGTCATTGTTACTGATAAATATCTACACAGATATTCGTATTAATTTTCAATTGGCATCAAATTGCAGTTAGATCATATAACTATACAACTGTCAAATGAGTAAGTAAATATAGTTATTTATAACACCTTGTACCATAAATTTGTCAATGTCAAATTATACAAACAGCACATGAAATTGACACTTGAATATTTATTATATGTGATGTACTTACTTCAATCATCATTCTTGTGTTTTGTAGTCTAGCAAACATTAGCTGTTTATTGTCATCAAATTCATATACAACTAAACGAGTGCCAAGTTCCAAACTGTTTGGAAAAATATATGTTGGATGTTGATCTAACCTTAGCACATTTTTTTAGAATGTTTTTTGCTTCTTATTCAGAATCACCAGTAAATAATAACAAATGATATTGCTATATTTTTAAAAATTGAAAAAATAAATATCTATTATTATTATTACCTAAAATCTTCTTCAGTGCTGGGATTCTTCATATATAATTGGAGATGGTCTTAAATATTTGATCATGATAATAATTGTAACTACTAGTTCCTTTTTCATGGTCAAATTGTGATTCTTCCTTTCTTAGTTATGTTTTTAAATTTCTTCTTTGGATTTTCTTGAAGACGACCTCTAAATCTAGCTCTTGAAACATTCGCTATAAAAATATAATTTTTAATTTTGAACTGCAATCGATTGGTTTAAATTTAGAAGAATTAATATTTTTCTAATGCAATATATAACTTCAGCCCTCTTCATCACGAATTGTAGATTGTAAATATGTTTGTTGTAAATGAGTAAATGAAAATGATCTTCACTTTTTTACCATTCTTTAAATTGTGCAGCTTCTTTACTTCTTTGTAATAACGCCATCTCTTCATTGTCTTGTTACATGCAGAGTGATTGGTTTGACAGGGAACATAATATTATTGTGTTGATGAGTTCAATAATAGACTTTAGAATACTTCTACAGTATTGTGGCCTGTAGGTATTTATTGAACACTTGTAAGTAAATACATCAACAATGAATAAATTAAAAAGGTTGATGATAATAACAGTGGAGCTGCTGTACTGGATGGATCTAAATTGGATTCTGATCTGGAGCTCTTTATATTTATGCTACCAGGTTACTTTTTTTGTAGTTCCTTGCAATTTAGTTTTTCTGACTGTGGTGAGCAGCACACCTAAATACTTAGTTTTTTTTTTTTGCAGTTTGTTGCAGAAGATGTATCCTTACATACATACATTATATTAATTTAATTTAATTTAATTAAAAAGTTAGTCCAAATAATAATAATCAATAATAAAATATAATATATTATATATTATGCATGTTTATTTTATATATAATATATTCATAGTAATGTGCAATACATAACACCTCACTACCAAAAAAAAAATGTTAGGGTGAAACAATGACATTTTTAAATTTTTCTGTACACTATATTTTTTCTTTGCAAATCAATATTAAATGTATATTAAATATCAGTTTTTGTCTTGGAAAATGGAAAGGCTTTATATATTTAAATGAAACAGATCCTTGGGACGGCTTTACTTCCTACACTTCCTGTTCAAATACCTTTAAAATATAATAGGTTTAGGAAACAGATTTGATGCAAATTACATTTTTTTCTAAATGCAAGAAAATATTGGTTTATAAGCACAACGTTCATTTCATACATCAAGGAATTAAATTAACTTTTATTTTGCATTTTTTGTGTATTTTTCTGCATTTTTTTGACACTTTTTTAGTATTTTTAAGTCATCTTTTAATAATAAAAGAAAAAAATTTAGTTAAAATTCATTCTAAAAGTATAAAATTAAATATTATTTATTATGTTTTTAGTGATCAGATAAATGTGACTTCAGCTATAATAGCCATTTAGGTATTAATACACAAGCAATAAGATAGATATTATTTATCTAAATTCTTAATCATAATTTTGTGTATCACAAAATAAGAATTTATATAGTAAAAAAAATTAATTTTTTCAATGGTAATAATTTTAAATGCATTTCTCTTATGAGTACATTAAATTATATTTTTAAAGCATCTTTCTTGTTTTTTAGACCATTTACATCCGTTTTCTAGTAATATTGTATGAATGTTTTTTCTCACCCATTTTCTTACATTTAAAATATATTATAATAGATCTATTACTAAAATAAAAAATATTTTTATTGAAATAAATAACAACATTTAGATTCTTATATGTATTATAATTGTAACTGTAGATTCAAAATTACAAATTTGTAATATTATTATTGAATCTATATTATTATGCTCTGTGGCTTATAGGTATATTCAATATTTATCACGCAAAACACAAATGACTCAGTTATAACCGTAAAAAATAGTTTATTTTTAAATAATATTTACAGTATAGTAAACAATTAAAATACCGTACTATACTTGTATTGTTTACAATTATAATTATTTCTCAATATTTCCCATAATCATCTAAATACATAGTATGCTTTTGATAATGTTTATTACACATTATAAATTTTTTTCTTTTATAATGCATGTATAAATGTTTTTTCTTCTTATATTTACAATACAAAAATAAGTTATCAAAAATATACCAGCTTCAAATATACATAACTATGATAAAAGTAACCTGCAAGATGATCCTGGAAAAAAAAATTCATTTTTCAATGTGGAACAAAGTATCCAGAAAGAATTCAAAACCAGTAACCTCAATTATGATTTGTGGTTCCACATCAGAAGTACTTTTGCCGCCATACATTATAATTCAATCAAGTCAATTGTGGCAATCATGGACCAAAAGAAGGCCAAGAGGAACTTGGCCTATACAGAACCTTACACTATACTAACCTATACAGAACCTTGTTGTTCAAAAGGAACACAATTTGATTGTACTTCACATGTTGGATGGATGAAGTTACCTTCAAAAATAAGTTTAGTACATGCTTTTGACCTCATGCGAAACGTCAAATGGGGAGAAAACTTTTAATAGGGGACAACTAGTGGTTCCATATTCAGCCAGAAGTAATTTCCAAATGTGAACTAAATGAAATTTACTTATGTGTCTGCCTAAAAATTTAACTCATCTTACACAGCCGTTAGAAAAATGAGTTGAAAAACTAAAACACAAGATTACATGCGTTTTCAAAATCATTATTTTCCTCCCTTTTGCGGAAAGCGATGCAATGGACAGTTTTAATGGTGATAGTTCCATTGCAAATGATCTGCAAGCATCATTCCAAGTATATTTTTCCCCTGAATAAACAGAAGGTATTAGATAAATTACTGAATACTGATAATACTAATACAATAAATGATACAGTAATATACTTAACGCGTACTGATTTTTGGTATTAAAAAAATCAACAAAATCTAAACAGCGATGAGCAAGCAGGAAAAAAAGAAAAAAGTTAAATGTAACCACCGGAGTTAAGTATAACTTCCACTACACTTGGTTTAAATGATATAATTTCAGACAAAGAAATAGAAGTAAATAATTTACCAGTTATAACTACTGATTCTGAATCAGATCATGAACCTATTAAGGATGAATCTATTCCTGAATATCAGCAGCCAATTGAACTTAATATTAAAATTGATACTTTTGTATTAGTTTATGTAAGATCTAGAAAATGTAGGATTTCAACCTATATTTATCTTGCTGCCGTTTAAAATATAAAAAATAATAATAAGTTATAACAGCAACTAAGTTGAAATCAATGGACACGAGGAAACAAACATTGGAATTAGTGAAGAATCATGTGTTAACATGAAAGCTGATATACAAGCATTGATCAAGTATCCTAACATTGAAGGTGTTGGAAGATTTACTAAGCATATATTTCCACACACATTGGATGTTAAAAAAACCTAACATTGTGGCCTGTAAATATTTAAATAAAATGTGATAATGTTAATTTAAAGTCTGCCATTAAAGTTAAGATTGATATAAAATAAATGTTATTCCATTGTTAAATTCATTAAATTCTAATTCTATTAATTTAAATAAATGTTTATAATATCATTTATTAAGTTAAATAGTTAATTTAATTAAATTATTAATTAAAATACAAATTTGTTAGACTAATTTATTGTATACCAAGTTAACCTATGATTAAATATTTTTATTAAAAACAATTAACCATCAATGTAACTCCACTTAAGTAATATTGAAATAACTCAAAAAATAATTTTTCGTGTAATAAAGTTTAAATACAATTTAGTTTTATACTAATACCCTATAAGAGAATGAATAAAAACTGGGGGTAACCCCACATGCAGTCTAAAATTGATGGATACATTTAATAACAAAAATGTATGTATTAAAATATTTAAAAAAATTATTTTGTTATTATTGAATTATATTCATACTTGAGCCAAACAAATAAAAATAATTAACATTTATTTATTATTTCAATATTTATAACTTTATAAGAATAAACTGAAACTATAGGAATATAATCAAAGTAGTCCTATATTATGGTATCATATATTGAAATTGGTTTTTTTCTTTTTATGAATACTTATAGATAAAAGTTATTTATAAATCTACTTTTTATCACTATAATATGGAATTTACTTATAAACTTATGTAGTTACTCAGTTTTATTTTGCTAATAAATAGTTGAATACCTATACATTTAGTGTAAATATTACTAGGTTGTCTTTATGAACAAATTCATTACTACTATATCCTTTAGATTTTCCCTAACCAATTTTGTTATCCTAATTCCTAGTTTTATTATCATTTTATTGTTTGTGTTGCAGTTCCAGAACACTGGTGCCCTGCCATTGAAATGCAGATATTTGTTAATTCTTGAAGCTGTCAATGACAGAGCATTAAACTTCTGTATGTGTTTCAGCATCAGAAATATACCTTTTAATAAATGTAAGCATCTCTGATTTCTTTGTTGCAAATACCATCTATGATAATCCAACAACACGATTTTGGTTGTGGAGATGATAGTACTCCAGTTTTTAATTCTCAGTAAGATTGGTCTCCCTACCAATTTAAAGAATTGGAATTTATATCTGGATGATGCTACCTACGATAAAAAGATAAGATTAACACTATGCACAATTTTGTTGTCAAAGAACAATAACAATGTTCACAAGACAAATAATTTCAAAAGTAAAATATACATTACATGACCACATCCTAAATTTTCCCGTGCCATAAAGATAAATAACGAATGCAGGTGTCGAACTTAATAATATCTCTGTTAGAAACGTCCAATGACAGAACCATTAAACAATACTCCATTGTTGATTTTAAAACAATTATTTATTTCAGTTTTTTCAGTAGTTATAGAAAATATTGTCGAGGACATACGTGCCACCATTGGTGACGGGCAATTGAGCATGGAAGATGGAACAAACAATCCGGATACCGCGGAACTGATGTTTACTACGTAGGCAATCCGTCGGTCGACGGATGGAACCGTGGAACTTGTGATCATGGTTAACATTGTCTATGTTTCACAACTTTCTAATTTCTACGTCAACAACAACATCAACACTCAACAGCTACGTGGACAAAACAGCACGCAGCGTCTCGAAAAAACCGTTCGAATCAATGCTTCGATAGACCGTTGACCGAGCGGGGGGACAATGTGCAGTAGTTGTTGTCCAAGTGTAACGCGCCCTTGGGGGAAAAAATAATACGTGGCGCGTCTCGATGCCGGGCGACGGTTGGCAAGCATGCGCAACACCGCATACGCACCGTGTGGTGGGGGGCAGCGTTGGTTTCCGTCCATGCAACGTGTCACGGCGAAGGGGACGTGGCGGGGGCAACGCATGTACGGGCGGAGGGCGGTGGCGTTTGGTGGCCCGTCGGCCCGTCGTACCGTTCCGCATACCGTCCTTTCTGTTGCAACGTCGGCATCGCGACACTTGTGCAACACAGTCCGATTTTGTGAACCGAATTTATCCGAAAACATCTCAAAATGGTAAGTACTTGGTGCATTTATTCTCGCTGTTACGCCACGGCCCGTTCGTCGCCCGCCCGAATCTCCGTCGTTCGGTCCGGTCCGGTCCGTTTTTCGGTTCGCCCGCGATACGTTCCGGACCACTTCGACGTGGTGATCATCTCGGTCGACGATCGGGATGCATTATTTTGTAACACATCCCACATCTCCCTTGGTTTGTGCCACGGACGTTTTTCCCTTCATGTGGGTTGAACGCGATTTCACCATCGAAATCGGGTTCTTCGACGTCGTGTACCCAAATGGTTTTCGCCTTTGCTGGGTTTTTGCTCGTCAAAAATATCTCGCAGAATTTCTGGTTCCTCGACCAAACACGTCCATCCGAATTGGTTCTTCGAAAGTTCGAACTGTAGTTCTACAGAATTTTCAAGTCCCTTTGTTGAAATGGTTAAATCTTGACGTGTTAATCGTGTGAGCCGCTTAAGGGATACTACTGAACAAAGGCGCGATTTGCAACTCCTAACCTACAAATCCGTCTATGTTCCCGAAAGCCTGGGTCTAGGTAATTGGTATTTTACGGTTATTTCCGCTGTAATGGTTTATTGCGACATGTTATGCGTTCGATTTATAGTTGCTGCTGATTAATGTTACTAGATATTAATGATTGCGTAGTATTACTATTAATTGCATTACTCCAAATATCGGAAGTAATTGGTAAACACTGATATTGCAACCAGTTGTTGGTTCCCATATTGATGGTGAATTATTCACTTATTTGAATAGGTTTTGAATTTTTTTTAAATACTCAATCTTAGTGATGATAACTATTATCTATTGATGTTATTACATGAAATCTCATTACCCTTCTCCACGTCTGAAAGATTGAAAAACATCCTAGCTATTAGATTATCATTTAACCTTTTTAAATTTATATGTTCATTTTATAATAACATTCAACTGAACATTTTTCGCACATTCTAAACAATATTTGTGCTGACTTCAATCAACCATTGAATTCAATTTAGAACAGACTGTTTCTAATCCAGATCATATGTTTATTATTGGTATTAATTAATATACCTTTAAATGATGACTTTATTTTTTACTTACCTGAGTATCTGTGGAGGGTAAATCTGATTTAATGAGTCTGATAAAATTAAAAAATTATTTTGTTGCCTACAATTTCAATGAATGATGACACTCTATTTATCCTGACAAATCTATGGAGGGAAATACTGATTTAATGAGTCTGACATGAATTTTATTAATGTATATATTTTTCTATTTGATAGTATTTATATTTGTATTCGTTACTTATGTTTTTTTTTTAATTCTCAAGGTGAACTTCACGGTAGATGAAATCCGTAAGATGATGGACAAGAAGAAAAATATTCGTAACATGTCTGTCATCGCCCATGTAGATCATGGAAAGTCAACCTTAACTGATTCTCTGGTCTCTAAAGCTGGTATTATAGCTAATGCCAAAGCTGGAGATATGCGTTTCACTGATACCCGTAAAGATGAGCAAGATCGTTGTATTACCATTAAGTCAACTGCCATTTCCATGTACTTTGAATTGGCACCAAAGGATTTAGTTTTCATTAAGAATGTAGATCAACGGGATACTGATGAAAATGGTTTCTTGATCAATTTGATTGATTCTCCTGGTCACGTTGATTTTTCCAGTGAGGTTACTGCTGCTCTTCGTGTTACTGATGGAGCTTTAGTTGTTGTTGACTGTGTTTCGGGTATTTATAAAAATATTAATTCAATTTTATTAATTTTACTTATTTATTTATTTTTCTTAAAGGTGTATGTGTGCAAACTGAAACTGTATTGCGTCAAGCTATTGCTGAAAGAATTAAGCCAATTTTGTTCATGAACAAAATGGACCGTGCTCTATTGGAATTGCAATTGGAATCTGAAGATTTGTACCAAACCTTCCAACGTATTGTTGAAAATGTTAACATCATTATTGCTACTTATTCTGATGATAGCGGTCCTATGGGTGAAGTCCAGGTAATTAAATATTTCAATGAGTTTAATTTTTCAATCTTTATGATGATATTACTTAAACAGTTGATGTTATATGAGATTTCATTACCCTTCTCCACGTCTGAAAGATTGAAAAATATATTAAGTTGATGAACTTAAGGAATGACTGCAGTTGTATTTTATATTATTAATTTTGAATATATTTTAGGTTGACCCTAGCAAGGGAAGTGTTGGTTTTGGATCTGGTCTGCATGGTTGGGCTTTTACTTTAAAACAGTTCGCAGAAATGTATGCTGAAAAATTCAAGATCGATGTTGTCAAGCTTATGAACAGGTAAAAATTTGTTAAATGCTAAATAATTTGAAATTATCTTTAACCTTTTATTTTTGTGTGACTTCAGATTGTGGGGAGAAAATTTCTTCAATGCCAAAACAAAGAAATGGGCCAAACAAAAGGATGACACTAACCAACGGTCATTCTGCATGTACATTTTGGACCCCATCTACAAAGTATGTAAATAATTCAAATGAGTTTTCTATATTAGTTATTGTAATGTTATAACTATTTAACTTGTGATGATGTTCTATGCACACCAATGCTCCTGATATTGTTATGACGATATTTTAAGAACGGCCGACTGAAGTTAATAGTTATTTATTTGAATAAATTGGTTTTTCGATTTATAATTTGTACTTATGATGATGTTCTATGCACACCAATGCTTCAGAGTTTATTGTGATGATATTTTAAGAACGGCCGACTGAAGAATTTAGGGTTCATTATTTTTAAAGTTAAAATGAATTGTTATAATGTCTTGTGATGATGTTCTATGCACACCAATGCCCCTGATATTGATGTGAAGATATTTTAAGAACGGCCGACTGAAGTTAATAATAATTCATTGGTTTTAATACTTTTTTAAATGTGTTTTTATATGTTTCATGGTTTCTTATTTTAAATAGCTTTCTTATAATTCAGAATATATTATTATTACTTATGATGATGTTCTATGCACACCAATGCTCCTGACATTGTTTTGATGATATTTTAAGAACGGCCGACTGAAGATTTTAATAATTTATTACTTTCAATTGATTTTACAAGTTAATTTTTTAAATATTATTTTTACAATTGATAAATTTCCATGCACCAACATTTTTGATTTTGTTAAGATGTTATTTTAAGAATAGTTACTGGATAATTTTGAGTTGCTATGTGTTCTTGTTTTATATAAAAACCAATGATGCTTATCACAGACCTGTTCTGAATAATTTTTGAAGTTTTTTTTTTAACTATCTGATGGTTTTGTAAGTACCTTCTGTTAATTATGTTATGTTAAATTACTTACTGATATTTAAAATTTTGAATACTTTCCATAAAACAGTGTATGTGCTAATTATTATTAGAAACCAATGATGATTTACTATCACAGACCTGTTCTGAATCTAATGATGAAATCAATTTTTAAAACTTATCTGATGGTTTGGTAGCATTATAGTTAATATATTCTGTAATATTTGTTTTACTTAAGATTTCTTTTATTTATGTTTTTAGGTTTTCAATTCCATCATGAACTACAAGAAAGATGAAGCTACCGAACTTTTATCGAAGCTTGGAATTGTATTGAAACATGAAGATCAAGATAAGGATGGAAAAGCTTTATTGAAGGTATTTTTATTGCTATCCCTATAACTAGTATCTTCTTACCAAATATGATGTAGATAATATTATTTAATAATTGATTTTATGTTGTACTAACTACTAAATTAGAAATATTCATAGTGAAATAACAAAAATTTACTTATTACAGTATTACTTCTGTTTATCAAAATGTTGGGAGTGAAGTTTTATATATAATTTTTTTTGTGAAAGTATGGTAATATGGCATTTTTAGTATTAAGGTTATGTATTTTATAAAGAAAACAACTCTGGGACGCTCCATAATGCCAGTTAAAAATGTTGATAGCTGGAGTAATTTAGTTTTTATAATAAAAAAATCTGACTTCGGAAGTAAAAAATAACATTGTATGAACTATGAGGATGTTTAAAATATTAAAATTTTGAAGAAATGGATCAAAAAATTTTTTGAATTGATAATATTTTGCTGCGTTTTCAAGTATTATTTAGTATTCTAAGTTTAAACTAACTTAAATGAAATGGAGTCTTTTTAGAGGAATAGGACCTGAAAAATATGTTTCACATAGCTTTGTTTTGTAATGTAATGTCTAAGATTCCCATGTGTTTAAAATTATATGAGTTCTATTTTGACGCTTGATTATATTATAGTGTTGAAAATTATTTGGATTTTTTTGGTTGGTTGCTCTCTTCAACTTGAATATTTCATTAATATTCCCTGGAAAATTGTTTAAATTATTAATCAGTGTATTGCATCAACTTTTTTTGAAACAAATACAAGTGGAGATATTTATTTATCCCTTCTCCATCTAAGTTTCTATGAGTTCAGAGATGAATTTTTATTAATTTTATTTTACTATGATGATAAAAATCTATTCTGAAATGAATATATTTTATGTTGACATTCATATTTACCCTTCTCCATCTGAGTATTAAAATAAATATGTATTTGTCTATAAGCTAATATAAGTGTTAAATATTTTATTTACGATGATGATACAAATTTACTCTGAAATGAATCCATATGTTGATATTCATTTTAACCCTTCTCCATCTGAGTTTTTAAAATAATTATAATAATAAAAATATTGGTTATTTGCAAATTTTACAATTATGATGATACATTACAATTTATTAATACAGGTTGTTATGCGTACCTGGTTGCCTGCTGGAGAAGCTTTACTTCAAATGATAGCCATTCATTTGCCATCACCTGTTGTTGCTCAAAAGTACCGTATGGAAATGTTGTATGAGGGACCTCATGATGACGAAGCTGCTCTTGGTGTTAAGGTATTTAATAGCTATCCAACATTTATTATTTGAATTTTAATATTTTGTTATAAATGTAGAACTGCGACCCTGATGCACCCCTGATGATGTACATTTCCAAAATGGTACCAACATCTGACAAAGGTCGTTTCTATGCTTTTGGACGTGTATTCTCTGGAAGAGTAAGTATCTATCTTTAACATTTTTAAATTATTATTTACCAATGTGTTTTTTTTTTTGCAATTAAGGTTGCTACAGGCATGAAAGCTCGTATTATGGGACCTAACTATACACCAGGAAAGAAAGAAGATTTATATGAAAAGGCTATCCAAAGAACAATTTTGATGATGGGTCGTTACACTGAAGCTATTGAAGATGTTCCCTGCGGTACCTTTTTTTTTTCGGTAGCTGTTAATTGTTTTACTTAATTTTGATATTATTTGTAGGTAACATTTGTGGATTAGTTGGTGTTGACCAGTTTTTGGTTAAGACTGGTACTATTACTACATTCAAAGACGCTCACAATATGAAAGTTATGAAGTTCAGTGTATCCCCTGTTGTGCGTGTTGCTGTAGAACCCAAAAACCCTGCTGATTTGCCCAAATTGGTTGAAGGTCTTAAGCGTTTGGCCAAATCTGATCCTATGGTTCAATGTATCATTGAAGAATCTGGTGAACATATTGTTGCTGGTGCTGGTGAATTGCATTTGGAAATTTGCCTGAAAGATTTAGAAGAAGACCACGCTTGTATTCCAATCAAGAAATCCGATCCTGTTGTTTCCTACAGAGAAACTGTTAATGAAGAATCTGAAATCATGTGCTTATCTAAATCACCGAACAAGCATAACAGATTATTCATGAAATGTCAACCATTCCCAGATGGTTTGGCTGAAGATATTGAAGGTGTAAGTTTCTCGATTTTTGTAATTTTCTGTATAGGAATAATATTATATTGTTAAATTTAGGGCCAAGTCAACCCAAGAGATGAATTCAAAGCCCGTGCCCGTTATTTGGGTGAAAAGTATGAATATGATGTTACTGAAGCTCGTAAGATCTGGGCTTTTGGTCCCGATGGAACTGGTCCTAACTTGTTGATTGATTGCACCAAGGGAGTTCAATATCTTAATGAAATTAAGGATTCTGTTGTTGCTGGTTTCCAATGGGCTACCAAAGAGGTAACTGATATACTTTTGACATGCTAATAATTTTATATGTATGCTATGATGATACAAGTATTATTCTTTCGCGGTTTCCACCAGAGAATTTATTTCATATGATGGTTGAAAGTGTCTGAGCATATAGTTTTTTTAAATCATTAATTCAATAAAAAAATGTATATTTTAAATTTGTTTAATACTCGATGATGATACAAGTATTATTCTTTCGCGGTTTCCACCAGAGAATTTATTTCTTATGATGGTTGAAAGTGTCTGAGCATATAGTTTTTTTTTTAATCATTAATTCAATAAAAAAAAAATTATATTTTAAATTTGTTTAATACTCGATGATGATACAAGTATTATTCTTTCGCGGTTTCCACCAGAGAATTTATTTCTTATGATGGTTGAAAGTGTCTGAGCTCACAGTTTAATTACTTTATACTTATTGATACATATTACTTGACACCAATAATCATATATAGTGGTGTATTTAAATTAATTGTATATGTTAACATATTTCAGTATCTTTTTTAATGAAAATTTCAAATTTACGCGTTGTGATGATATAAATATTATTCTTTCGCGGTTTCCACCAGAAAATTTGTTTTTTGTGATGGTTGAAAGTGTCTGAGCTTACATTTGATTTAATATATTATGTTGATTATAGGTATTTCTGTGACGAAACTTTTTATGTTATAATGGTTTCTCTTAGTGATTGCAGTAAATGGTCAATAGTGATCACTGATTCTATTATGTAAACTTATACTATGATGATACTATTATTATATCTTTCGCGGTTTCCACCAGATGCTTTTTAGCTTAATGATGGTTGAAAGTGTCTGAGTAAATTAGATTTAAAAAAAAGGTTTAGTTAAGAAAAGTAATATACTTAACTATTTTTATAGGGAGTGTTGGCAGAAGAAAATTTACGTGCTGTTAGATTCAATATTTATGATGTTACATTACACGCTGATGCTATCCACAGAGGAGGTGGTCAAATCATTCCAACTGCTCGTCGTTGTATGTACGCTTGTATTTTAGCTGCTCATCCAAGAATTATGGAACCAGTGTACTTATGTGAAATTCAGGTATATATTTAGTAGCATCACAAGTAAATAAGCTTAAAAATATTATGTCCAATTGTAATATTATGTTTTAGTGCCCTGAAGTTGCTGTAGGAGGTATTTACAGTGTTTTGAATAGACGTAGAGGACACGTTTTTGAAGAAAGTCAAGTTGTTGGTACACCCATGTTTGTTGTTAAGGCATACTTGCCTGTCAACGAATCTTTCGGTAAGTCAGTTCTTATATATTGGTTAAAAGTAATTATAATTTAAAATTTATTTTATTATACTAATTAATTTTGGTCACATTTTGCCTCTTTCATTTTTCATTAATAAAGTGAAAGACTTTCCTTTTGTGACAGAGAAAATGTATATGTCGCTATG
This sequence comes from Chaitophorus viminalis, assembly GCA_025469195.1. NCBI lineage: Eukaryota > Metazoa > Arthropoda > Insecta > Hemiptera > Aphididae > Chaitophorus > Chaitophorus viminalis. The sequence continues at coordinate 18,132 of JAIPRK010000994.1, forward strand.
TTCTTCAGGTTTTTATCTGATGTAATACATTCATACTACTACATTATTAATTTATGATTATTAATATCAAATGCCACTATTTGCCTCTTTTATTTTAATAAATAAAATAATTGACTTTCCTATTGGTGGTAAATCATAATTAGGTTTATGTCGCTATATTCGTCAGGTTTCTGTCTGATGCAATACACTCATATTACCATAGTCAATGTTTTCTCAGTATTAGTATAATTTATATCTTCCTGCACAAATGAATCACTCTGTAGTTGGCAGGCGGGTTTTTATTCGTCTGTAAATGAGGACAGTGTTGAAAGCGCATATGGAAGAAAATTAATTTTACCCCAATTCATCAAAACGCTGTCGCAGAACCGCTATCCTTATGTTCAGTTACGATATTAAGCTATGATGAAGTGAAACATTTTTCATAATAATAATTACTTCATGAAACCATTATATTACATTTATTTATTCCGTAATATTTTTGTTTGCAGGATTTACTGCTGATTTACGTAGTAACACTGGAGGACAAGCTTTCCCACAGTGCGTATTTGACCATTGGCAAGTGTTCCCTGGTGACCCATGTGAAGCTGGATCAAAACCATATGTAGTTGTTATGGTAAGATACATCCTCTCAAATATCTATTTGTTGAATGTCTTTTATTTATTCTTTTTTTTTCCCCTTTTAGGATACTCGTAAACGTAAAGGTCTTAAGGATGGATTACCAGACATCAATTCATACCTTGACAAATTATAAACATAATATTAACTTTGAAATCGTCGCATTTTTTTTATTATTATTTTTTGTTAAACAATAGTATAAAGACTCAAATGTTTTTACTCCCAGCTAATAATGTTTTGGTCTTAAATATGAACAATTCTTGTTGTTTTCTGTAATAACAAAAATTAATCAACCATATAATTTCTTAATGAATGATTATGGTCACATTTTTTTTTTTTTTTATATATTTTGAAATGCATCATATGGCTGTAACATTGTATCATTTACTTGTTTCCATTTTCAAAACAAAACTTGAATTTATTGATAATATTATGTGTTGCGTTGAGAGCGTTTGGTAATGCTGTGCATGACACTAAAATACCTAATAAAATAAACTGATAAAAATATAATTTTTTTTTTTTGTGGAATTTTACTTCTTAAATTATTGCAATCTTATATTATATACAAATTCTAAGTGCGATTTAAAGACAACTGCTTATGAAGTTGTTTTTTGAAATTGGCAATTCATATATAGTATGTAATATTTTTATCTGTATAGTGTTCTTTTTTTTACAAATAAAGTAATAAATTTTTTATGACCTTCACTTTGAACATGGCTGTGTCATTTAAAGAGGTAATTCATATCATTGGATATAACATTTTGATCTTAGTCTATTCACTATTATAATGTACTGGGAGATTATTTTTGGTCTGTATTTATAAATCTAGATGACAAGATAAGCCTAACTAAACCATTCCACGGGCACTTTTTATAGCACTTTGACATCAAGTATCCGGTAGACAATTTAAAATGACCATGTAAGCATTATAAATGGGTAAAAGAACATAACCTTATTTCGTGACTTAGCAAGAACAATGACAATCTGTATATTTCCAATTGGCGTAATTTTTAAAGTAATGATTTTACTTAATTTTTAATGCATCATTTTTGCAATGATAACGTAGGTTTTCGATTATTACAAATATAATTTTATCATGCTGTAAAGAAAATTATATAATTGGCACAACTGATTCTTAATGGCTCTTCATAACTATAAGCCTTACAAAATATTCATCTAATTGAATATAATGAGGTCTTTTTCGTGTGAACAAGGTATATTGTGATTATAATCTGTAAATCAGAAAATTCAGTATTGATGTGATATGTTCAAAGCTTAAATCTTTATGCTTAGATAACTGGTCGTTGATTGTAATCAATGGTTATATGTATTAATATTATAATATATAATAATATATATTAATTATTGCTACATGGAAATGCATCAATTAACACGTGAAGAATTATTGAAAATTGAAACTATGTCAGGTTTTATCTAAGTACCTAAATCTGGGATTTTTGTTGTGACTTTAGCACAATAATAAAACTGGTAGACGCCTAAATCATTGTTTTAACCGTAGATTGGGTTACAGTTTAGGGGACATCTTCCTTGGTGTTGCCCGAGTTGCCGTCGGTCGAAAGTCAAAATTTGTTCCAACAGCGGCGCTGTGTAGGTACATCAGACGAGTGTTGTATAAGTTTGAGAGCACACAACCTCCAAGTATTTGGTTGATCCACAGGCGATCGCAGAAATGTTTTCTGGAGGGAGCACTAAGGTTCGACAAGGCAGATATACTGTTTCTATTGTACAAGAAAACGGAACAGAGAAACGGGTATATGAGAAAAATAACAACCATGTGTTACGTATAATCCGATTGGACTGCAGAAAAATGTATTATTTTAGTACACGGCGAATTTAGTTCGATTTTTTTTTAGAGTAGTTAGTTATTATGACAAAAATATATTTAAATTAAAAATTATTCTAGCTAAAAAAGAAACTGTAAACGTCTTCTCCAAAACGATCGACGATTTTCTGATAAAAACTGTCGTTTATTGGCCTATTCATTGGTTTATAACTAATGTATATTATGCTGCATGCATAATGAGTCGAGTTTTTGGTTTGTCATTGATGACCGTAAATGATTAATTTACGTTTAATTATAAAATTGATCGTAACCTGCAGATAAAAAAGCAATCGACAAATTTACTTTTCTTTAAATTGTTTACGTTATTATTGTTTTTAAGTTCAATTGAACAAATTATTGTCATTATGTTGCATGATTGTTTCTAAAAAACTTAGGGGGAGCAATGCACCGTCTTGCCCCCTTCCTCCGGGTACCTATGGGCCATGAGTTAACCTAATGGTTTTCAACCTGGGAGAGTCGCAAATGATAGTTTGGACGTCGTGAAAAATAACGATCAAAATGGGTTTTTCATAACATTTCATACCTATATAATTAATTATTTGTTCGATATTCGGATAACATACCAACCTAATAGTATAAACCTCTTTACTTACCTGTGTGAAGCAGCTTTTTAAGCCCTTAAAAACAAATGTATCGGACGAAATTAAAACTTGATAATAGCAGTTCCTAATTATATGATCTTTATAGGATCTATTAGGTATATGAAAATATCAAGATTCTCACTAACACGGGAATGATAAAACGTTTTATTTGTTTATTTTTATTTAATCTTTTTATTTCAGAGAATACATTAAAAAAACAAATAGGTTTTATAATTAATTAAATGTTTACTTGTAAACTAACCAAAACTTATCTTTGATAAATAAAAAAAAATATCTGAAGGAGTCGCATTACAAAAACATAAAGGGGGGGGGGGTCATGAAAAAAAGTTAGAAAACCACTGAGTTCACCAATAAATTCCTGTTCTATGTTTTTGACATCGGTTACCTGACCAGCTTCTATTTTTCCCGCGAAATTCACTGTCTAGTGTTTATTATATTATTTGTATTTAATATTACCTGTACTAATATTATAATCCAATAATTGCGTTTGAATGATAATATTATATTATTTTCACATGGCATCGCTTTTCGTTTCCACCGTTAGGCCGAGAGGCGAAATAGTTATGTAAAATTACGTGTATTATGTAATTATGTATGTATATAATTATTTACTATGCGCACATCTATGCGATATCTGTACGTCTTACGATTTCATACCACCTATATAGATGTATGTATGTGTAATGTGTTGGTTTTGAGACGAAATGCGACCACTCCCGACGCGATAACGGACATCATAATAAAATGCCTCATTGTTAGGTATCGCTTGTTTTAATGATAAATTAAAATTCTAGTACACGTTCAAAAGGGTTGTTCGCTGCCGCTAATCTATGTTCATTTGTTCACAATTCCTTTGCAGCTCCTCTGGTGCACTTCCAACCGGTCCGGGTCGAACGTCCGTTTGCACAGGTCGCACGGCACGAGCTGCGACAAGTACGATTTCCAGTGTTCTTCTCTGGTGGCTTGGTGGTCCACTTTGCCCGTCACTGTAACAACCGGCCTGATATTATTACTGCGAAGTAGCTACGGACCGTGTAGGTACATAAGACATAAGTATAACCAATAAAAATAACCATCATGTTTAGTGTTTATATGTACAATCAGAATACGAATACGTGTTTTGTATGATATCGAGACCATTGGGCGTTAAAAAGTGGTCGGTTGGTCGACTATCTTTGATATTAATTTTTAATCGTTAATCTCAATAGTTAGGTATTATAATATATTCTCAACACGGTAAAAAAAAAAAAAAAATTAGTTAATTTTAACTACACCTAAATCCATATTAATAATACCAATGTATAAATATTATGTATTTTTAACACGTGTATTATAGTATCTTATATATATATATATATATATATATATATATATATATATTTACTAAAATATATTCGGAACGATTATAATCTTTAAAATGTTTGTACTTAATACCTATATTATAATGTTATTTATATCGTTCGCATTTTTGCAATAAGATAGGCACCGATCGAGAAACGGCATTATAAGGCATATAATACTCGACGTCGATTGATAAATTTAGTGTGAGTAGGTACTTCCATATTATTAAATGACACGACGCGCTCCGGGCATACCTGTGTTTGTATTAATAACTGAAGGTATCTAAAAGAACGTTTTAAAAGAAATTATTCTTATTTAAATAAAATAATTCCTATTATTACTATTATTATTATTAAAAAAATTTCTGCTTACAAATTTTAACTTATTTAAATTTTAGATTAAATTTCGATTTAAGAAAACACAATAAATCTGTCGAAGTAGTGCAGTATTAAGGTATCCTCCAACTTTTTATGATTTTCATATATTTTTCCTCTTACAATTGTTGTACCCTGTAGACTACATGTCGTTTATACGACACTCGGTAGTATCAATGCATATTTATTTCTTGTAACAAAGTGGCCTACGTGACCAGCGAGCCATCGGCATTTGCTTGATCAGCGAATCCCACGACTCGGCAGAAACGCTGGGTTGTTTGTCACAATGCTCAGATAGTCAAGTAATGACCACTACAGAGCATCAATGCGTGTCAGAGCATCTTTTAATATTTTATTAATTTAGTATTTCATTATTTTATTATCGCATTATTTCTTTATTCTATTTTAAATAGTTCATTTTAATTATAATAAAGTGCTATTTCTTTAAAACAACTCTCTCCTTTTATTTAACACCTTCACCACAAAAGGCATCATCACATCACAATTATTTAGAAAGATTATCGATTTATAACGATGTTTTTCATAAAAATTGTAGGTACCCGCGTATTTTCTAAAAATTCTTATTTTTAAGATTATTCTTGAATCAGCTGTACATAGGAACTGTTTCAGAACAGTGATTAAACCTAGGATTTACCAACTGGCCTCGGAAAAAGCAAAAAATTCAAAATTTCCCCTCTTGTGTATATGTATACTAAGCCATTATTTGTATGAAAAGTACAAACATGTAGGTAATATATCTCCATTAATTTTGAGCCACCGTCCGTAACGATATAATCAAAAAATGTATATCTACCGACCTACCACGATTAGGTATTTTACCTTTACGTAGATACATGACACATGTATACCAACCACACTAGTACACTACTAAACACCATACATAATTATTATTTATGCAAAATTTGTCTGGACCAGCGCTGTATAGTTCACGTACGTCCTACGCCATTAAAAGTATCACCCGTAACCTACAAGCTATATAGTCGCTATAGCCCATTGGTATGTACCGTATGTATGATTCGTATAATATAGCCAGTATAAAGGCATTAAGTAGATAATACACAACAAATTAACAGGTAAAAAAACTGTTGAAAATGTTCCGCAAACGTGTTCGTGTAGGTCGCGATTGATGCAGTACAACTTATTCGCAGACTAAAGTGCTGAACTCACGCTCGCATTTGATTATCTAGTGAAATATGTGTCAGTTGGTGACGGAATACCCATACCAGGTGCACCAGCTATCCATAGCTACCTAGTACCTACTTATTGGATTTTGATTTCACGGCAATTGCTGCTCGAATTTTTATCGTTCCGCCGCCAACATTTATGCAATGTAATATAGCTGTATTACTGTATTAGGTAAAACAATAATAACTTCGCATCGATCAGGACACACACACACACACACAGAAAAAGAAGTAACATTATACATAGGTTAGGTACTACATTCTATACTGGTTCGTGAACTGCCGTCCAGTAGCCAGTAGGTATATGAATAATCGTTTTTAGCGCGTAATCGTATAACCGTATTTCGGCTGCTGCGGCGACGGCATTGGCGTATAATGAATGATCCAAAATGCGTGCGTACGAAATTGAACAGTAAATTCCCATGGATTATTGTTGGTAAGGTACCAAAACTACCAACAATAACTGAATAACCTACTCGTCGCACCTTGCCCATTGCTCGCAATGACGATCAATCACTCTCTCCAATTATTATTAGACATATTTTCTTATAGTTCGACGACGCAGGATCATCACGATTCGTATCAAATACACTTGCGGAGTAAATATTATAATAAACAAAAAATCATGTATAGGTAGGTACTAGGTAGTAGGTACTGTGAGACCGGATGACGCGGGTCTATCACGAAATTTGACGTCATTGCTGAATAAGAGTATATAATATAAATATTATATTTTTGGATATGAAGGAATCATTTGGAAATAATCGAAGAATATTATTTGAAGCACCAAGCACACTTCAAAACTATTACAATGCACCTTCATTCTCTACTATTGTTTCTCCCTTGACGGAACTTCAGATGATATCCACTACCGCACAGCGGTTCACCATATTTTATTTTAAGTGCAAACAGAGTATAACCGCAGTGTACAAACTACAAGTACAGTCACAGCATTATGTGTGTATGCATGTGTGTGTGTGTGTGTGCCGGTGCACACGATCTCGCTACGTGTAGGTAGATAGGTCTGGGTTAACAGCGCCACGTATCGAATACGACATGAATGGAGGAATTTGATTTTTATCTTCATCCATATAGCATATACAGTATAAATCCTCTATTATTGTATCGAATAATAATGATGACAATAATTTCATTTTTTTTTTCTCATTGATCTATACCAATAATTTCAATCAAGCGGCGTCACGTACATGGTAGAATTCCTGCCGCTAAACCCTTCATGTCCGCGAGTACCTACGTTTTTAAATTGATCACATATTCACATATTACGTAGTTTATAGCTTGCGTAATAACATCCGTCATAAATCATAATATCTACGGGATTAGCAATTAGATGTTTATATTACTGGGTCTGAATAACATCGGGTAAATAGTTGTGTTTTCTTAATAATATCAGCTTTGAATACAACGAATGTAACACAAAACACTAACTTAAAGACCTGAACTTCGTCTACCATATATTATAATCTGAATACTTTATAATTTATATTAATAATTCTACAATACGGCGCGCGGTGGTAATCTATTATTTTTCAAATGCTTTAGTGTCGTGACCACCCAAAATAGATAAAAAATAAAGTAAGTTACCTCACGACCTCATTAAAATTTAATTTAATTTGAGACAAATTATCAAATTTACCAGTTAAAAGATACACCATTAACGTTTAATGAAATAATGTTTATTTTATAATTATAAATTTAATTTTAATTTTTAAAAAAATGTTTATAAATAGTTAAAAAATGTAAATAAATAAATATACGCATATAATTAAATTTAACTGAGATTAACACTTTTCTTGAGGCTTTTGACCTTCCTGAAGATTATTAATTTATTAGATAACCGTGCTTCTAAGTCTACATCCCAGTTTAAATTTGAAAATAGCAACTTCGTACGCGACGGTCACCAATAGTTACATCGTATATATATATCAGCTGACAGCTAAACGCTTAAGTTTCACACTTAAGATAAAATGAGTTTTTTATTTTATACTAAATTTTTTATAATCCTATTCAAAATATTATAAAACCAAAATAAAACAATTTATATTATTATGTAATAAAGGTATATATTGTTATAAACTTTATAAAAATAAAAATTCAATAAAATACTAAATCATTCGTCGCTGAATAACATTCCCTAAACCTTGGTATTATCCACCGATGTTTTTTTTTCAAACTTGTTATAAAGCCAAACGCAACATTTAATTTATTGTGGTGCCTGCAGTATAAATCTATAGAGGAACAACACAAACTTTTTTTTCTTCAAAATGTAGGTCAATACCATTTCCACGTATGTTATTGTTATTATTTTCTAATAGGACGAGCGCAGCTTCACCTGAGCCTCCCCTCTTCTCAAAGGGTGCACCCATAGCCGTAACTACAAACCGTGAAACCACAAGCACCACACTCGCTACTGTGACGTGTTTCCAAGTATGAAATCCAACACGAAAACGGTTCTTTATATCAGATCGGTCAACGCTTATGACGTCTATATAGTCAAAACAATCATTTCTCTGTCATATAATCTTTGTCCTGCTTTATGCGCTAATCTATGCATACATACAACACACCTATATTATCTGACGAGACAGAACATAAATTTTGCCAATAATTGTACACACTAAAACTCTTCAGTCTAGGTATAACAAATGTATAGCGAATGTAATTTAGTTTACCAAATTTCGAGTCAATAAATTACGAGAAATTTGATCAAAGAGTTGAATAAAAATTATAATTAAAAATCATGTAGGTTTATAGTAGGTTTATACTAGATTATAGTAGTTCTGCAGTTCATATAATATATATATATATATATATATATACATGTCACATGTGAGTCGTAGTCAGTACAATGTACGCATTCTTATAAGTTATATAAAATTGTCTTTTTTTCTATTTGAAATTGGAATTGTCAACTTCAAAGCGGTCAGTCAAATTTATGTCTGAAAAGTAAACGGAACTTGTCTTCTATTCTTTCTATATCTCAATCCAATAATAGAAGAAAAAATCACATTTACCTCTCTGAATTGCTATTATCCTTTTACTGTAGAAGTGTAGAATGTAGATACATAATGAAGATATTTCCAATGCATTTGGTTCAAACCCGCCAATTACGAGAACTCGCGGGGAACTAATCAAATCATACTACCAGTATAATACGGCTAATGCATCTTCATTGTTACAGCACCGCCAATCATATTAACGAGATCTATTGCGATTTTTTTTTTCGTTGAAGATTTATCGAACGTGATTTTACTTTTTGGATAACAGTTAGATCCCGTTAAGTCGCTCGGACGGCGGTTAATTAGAAATTTAGAACGCTATCAGAGCGACAGAGCTGTTTATGTATATTGAAGAAAAATAACATCGACGGTCAGAGGTGTCATAATATACTCGTATCTCAAACTCTCAACTTCTTTTTCTCCTATCCATTTGACTCAGGATTTTTGCTGATTCGAAATTTTCAAATTTGTCATTATAATATATTAGTTTCTAATTTAAACATCTTTTTGTAAATTGGCGTTATTCGTTCAAAAGACAATCTCGCCTATAAGAAATATTCTTAACACTCAACAATATCTTAACTTCATATGATATCCAAATTTATAAAAACACAACCGCTGAAAACAACTCGATCTGCTGGTTTTTATCTTTTATTATTAAATAATAAAATTATCTTTATTAAAAACTTAATTAATCTTCTCTTTTATACGTTTACTTCGATCTTCATATACTCCTCAATGAACCATTCTCGTAAGTCGTCATAATATGTTAATATTGTTTTATTTTCCTTGTCCATTAAATACATTTTTATTATTTATACCTCGTATATTATATCGTGAAATTCATGATAAAATACAACTAATTATAAAATGTTCCAATAGAGGCGATTTATTTTCCAGTTGATTGACTGTAAATTATTAATTACTTTATTATGTGATGACAAATTCCTAGCTATTGAATGAAATTAAGTTTTCTCATACAAATATACATACATTATAAAATATAAATATGTATATATTAAATAATATTATTTGATTGCGCCTGAAGAATAATACCATGGTTATAACATTATAGTGCACTACCTACACATTTTTAAATGCAAATTAAATACTAATAGCACCGTAGATTGAGAATAGAGAATAATTGATGGTAAATTTATTTAACTAAAGATTACCCATGGTCACGTCACGTCGTTATGCATCATGTCTCTTGCGTAAGTGAGATTACAAGTATTACGTGCATATCATTGATTGTTCTCAGTATTTAATACGATTAGATAAATATATATTGTTTGAAATAATTTTTTCTTTCAGTTCTTTGCAGTTGGAAATCATCGAAATATCTCCGTGACCGTTAAAATATAGGTTGATATTTAATTGTTATCCTAGCTCGATTTGAATAAGTGAATGTTATGTACAAAGACAATTGTACTAATAGCAGTAATAGGTAAATGCATTATGTATAAACATAAAGTGTATAGATTTGTAATAAACAGCATAAACAGCTGCAGAAATATAATAAGATATATATATATATATACGTTGTAAAGTATATAAACTTTAGGAGAATTGAAGTCGTAACACGACGATGATTAAAATTCTATAAGCACATAAGACGTTTAAGATATTGCAGAGTACGCACAAATGTATAGAATTTATCTGTATACGATACGTATGTAGGCAACTATACCTATAGGTACTTATATATTAAAATGATGTACATGTACGTACATTATATTGGTAATATTATTATTTACGCGATACGGTATCGTGTTACCTTCGTCGATGATCACTTCCGGTTTGGTGGGCACTGGTCTCCTGAGGTGTGGTGGTAAGCTATCGTTTTCTCGGGTCCACTTGATCAGGCACTGAGGCTCGTGTATTCCTATGGATGCGGTCCCGAATAGTCGACCGCACACGAAACACGTGGCCGGCTTCTTTTTCGGTTTGTCCATGGTCGATTTAACGGGCAACGGTTTCTGAACCTACGGAAAAACTGCGTATGTAGCTGTGTAAGTAATATTGACTTAATGACGTACGCATTTGTTGGCACTTTCTGCGCGTTGCAGAATAACATTGACGATTGCGGTTGATATATAATATATATATATATATATATATATATATATATGTATAATAAATCCATAATTATCTACAGAGTCACCATTGTATTCGCATCATTAGCAGTGTGTACTATGTGTGTGTGTGTGTGTGTGTGTGTACTGGATATTGCTATTTGCTGAATTTATGTATATATAACTGCACTGTCTGCACGAAGACGAAACATGTGCAAGTTTATACCAGGGTATATGATTAATGGAAATTATTACATGATGTATACATGCGTGGTATAAATGCGACGGTTGGTTTTTGATTCTTTATATTGTATTTTAAAGAAACGTGTCGAAAAGATTATAAATTTATGTAAACCGTGAAATGATGCCGACACAAAATAATACGCTTGCGAGGAGGCGCTTAATATCACTTATGAAATCAGTGTCAGCAATTTTATAAACGTCTTCAATAATCCAAACACTATTGCGGACGATGTAGTTACCGCGCAATGTTATTTTAAAGCGCCGGACCGATTGTCTATAAACAATTGAAGAAGTCGAAGGATAAACGTGCGTGAACTCGTGTCGGGAAAACGTGAAACAAAACGTTCACATAGTGTTATAGCGTTATGTACGCGTGTAACGGAAATCGTGGGAACAAAAGAAAAAATAAAAAAGCCATAAGAAAGTAAACATGTACCTATTATACTAAATGTATTGCCAATTCTTAATGATGGGATGCAATTTAATTTCAATTCAGTTAAATTTTTATTTAATTTTAATCTTTTCTTTTTGCTAAAAGTTATACTTGAATTTGTTGTCATTATAGAGCTTTCTATGAGCCGTGTTGTTTACCTATTTCAAGCTTAATCCGATTCATAATTATCAACAGTAAGTGATATCAAAATTAAACAAAGTGAAAAAATATAACCATATGCAATTAAATATAAAAATCAACTTATTTTAAAGATATAGTATTAAAATCGTTTAAAACTGCGTAAATAACTTTTACGTATTTTTATTCCCGGATCCATGCATAATATTGCTGTATATTTTACAACAACTTCTAGAATAATCTAAAATTTTCTTAAAAACATTATTCGAATTACTTTCCGCAGTAGAGAACTAATTGTTTGCAAATATTATCCCAATTTTATCTAATTTATATTATTTTATACACCTACACCAGGTAATTTTCTAAAATAAAATAAAAATATATAATATACATATTTATATTTCTTTCTTTTTCCAATACTAAATGTATATACTGATTATTCTGTTAATTTAACATATTTTGAGAAATTTAGGATGGAAATGCAGTATGCATGCATTACCAGAATTTAGTGGTAAGCATAGGTTTTATCGGTTTTGAATGTTGAATGTTTAACTCAAGAGAAGAATAAGTAGATTCATTTTACAATTTGTATATGATTTAATTATCATATACGTTAAACGTTTAAATACATTCAATTTCGATAAACTCAACTAAATTAATTGTAGACATAGGATTTTGATTTATACCAAATTGGCTTAAATTAAAACTAAAACTAATTCAAGTTTATAGAACATAAGAATTTTAAGTTATCTGGAGTATAAGTGAAAAATAAAATAAAACAATACAATTTTCTATTATATATAATATATATATCAACTGAACTATAGTTCAGTCCTTAATACGATTATCATATTAAAAATACATAGCGATATGTGCCATTCACTTATACACAATTTTACCTTCAAGTTGGACCACACTTTTTTATGAAATATAACTTACTTTAATAATAAAATAATATTTTGTATATTCAATAATTTATGCGTATATTTTGTCACTTGACCACTTTGGTGTGAAAACAAAATCCAAGAAATAACCAGTTGAATCATTTTCATTAATAAAATATTAATAAAATTTATTCATTAGGTAGGTACTCGAAATATGTGTTATATTTTATATTTGAAAACATTGTACAATCATACTGTACCATTATATTAAACTATTACTATATTTATAATAATTTTACATACACGTTGATAAAATGATGTAATTTTAATATATGGGTGGGATACAAAAGTCGAATTCGCAAGGTTTATCTCCTCAATTGTCTTATGTAAATATTTAACTGACGTCTTATGGCAAAGAACAAATTTATTTGCTAAAAATTAAATATGTTATTTAACATTATTAAAATAATGAATAAGTTCCCTTGAACATTGAAAATTCTGCAACACCCATTTACGGTGACCAATAAACTACGTTACGTATTATAGCTTAATATTTTTAACTGTGTAATTTTGTTGTAATGGAAACGGTTACAAAATTACAACAAAGAATAATATAAGTAGGTATTAACAGTTAACACTATAGATGCTAGTTGATCATCACACGAGTTTAATGTTTGCATATTTTGTCTTATGTCAAGTGGTAGAATTCTTTACGAGAGAAAAAACTATCATCCACTTACCGGTACGATTTTTTTCTTGGATTCAATACAAACTCGGGTATGGGCTTCAAGTCTGTTTGCAAGGAACTTCCGTTGACAATAATCACATGGCACCAAATTTGACTGCAATTATTATTGTACGAATTATTTAAGTTGTTTTTAAAGTCGTTATAATTAATAGACTGAATGACATGGGTTGGTATTGTTGACAGTACAGAAAAGAAATTGTATAGAAAACCCTTATCGCCATCCTACAATTTGGATAAGAATATTGTTATTGTTACTTGTTAGGCTATACCACGGAATATATAATATACACATACGGCTTAGATGATACCCATTACCCATATACACCTCCATATGTATACCAATGTTTGGGCGTATGGCTGAAGTAAAAAAATAACCAGTTGGCCGTTATAATAGTTGATTATACCATAAATGAATTAACTGCATCATGAGTCATCAAGACTTATGCCCACTCGTTTTTCGTTACACAGTCAGTGTTGTCAGTTCATCGAACTTCGACTTTACGGCAGTATCGAGTGTGAATATATATAATATATAGGTATATAATATCCCGTGGCTATAAAAATGTAATAGAATAAATAGTAAAATATATAGTATATACATATTTTACCTGAGTGGCTTCCCATGCCAACTGATTCCAGTCATCAATAGATATATTTTGAGTTTCTGGTTTTTGTGGCAGAGTCCTTTGTAAATGTTCTGGCAATCGAGAATTTTCTTGAGTCCATTTCTGTTATATATAAAACAATAACATATGAGTGAGCTGTACCCCTATAGGAATAAGGCGAATCACAACTAGGGTGGATCATTTTACATTTAAAATAGTAAATCACTGAATTCGAAAAATAATGTCAAGAATATATAAATACCTATGCAGTATGTTTTTTATAGAGCGTTAACAAATTGTTGAACTGAGAGATTTTTAAGTTATTTAAGATTTAATTATAAAATCAATAATCTAGCAGCAGCCTCCAAACTCCACACTTTATCAAAAGAAATTTAAACAATAAACGTATTAATAATTTTATTTCAGCTAAAACTGTAGTTACACCTGAATAGGGCAAACACCAACCACAATATATTAAGGGAATTTCACTATAATCATTAATAATTGTGTCTGTTTTGTTTATATTTAATATAAGTATTGTTGTAGTCGTAGAATAGGTCGTAGAGTTTCACCGCAAAAAATATTTAATTTATTCGGTGCGGTTACACACTGTTCAAAATAAAATCAATATAAAGTCTGTACGTTTAAAATACCTTATGTAATTACGCATAAGAAAAACAAATTCTGAAATAAAAATCACGTTTCACGTGAAAATAAAATTATAATTAAAATAAATCCTCAGACGAACCTGATTAGTTCATTATTATTAGTACACCTCTTATAAAAAAAACACGCTTAGTATAAAATATTAATAGTTCACTCAGTCGCATTTTACTCTAATCGATTTATCCAAATAACTTTATCTAACTCTATTTTGTATTAATTTATATATCTACAGATCAGACGAATAAAAAAATTAATTTTTCTCCCAATTGTTAATGATATATCTAGTTACCAAGTTGAAATGTTGAAAACATATTTTTGTTTTACAATGTTATAATAGTTAAACGAAAAATTCGACATTACGAATACCGACATTATCCGTCGGTACACGCAGTACAAACTGGGAAAATTGAAATACTAAACCCGTTGATTAAATGTACCTACATGAACAATTATTATAACCATTGATATCAATTGAACTAGTGGATAGTTCGATGTGTTGAATTGTTTAGAGTAATAACAAAGTTCGGTTTTGTAAACAAATAATATTTCATCGCACGAGTGATTTTATACTATTATTATAATACGGCCGGTATTACAGCTGTCGAATACATAACGATAAGTTTAATTTGTCAACATGGCCAAGTCGAATGTCGTAAGCACTGCACAAGCCACATGGTGTATTATTACTTTCGACGTGTGCATAGTAAATCTAGTTAATCGAGTTCGGTATTATTTTATTTTTTATTGATACACCATATAATATATACCTATAGTTTATTGCAAAAACAGTCTCGGTGGTCGCATATGCGACATCCTCTTTTAAACAATGGGAGTAGTGCTCCAAAAACCGTATTATAGACGTATTACGGGACTTCCTGGGCCGACTACCGTCAGCTGGTGCACACCCATCATTATTGTTATGCTCTCTCACGTCGGATGCATTGTGTTTTGACGGTGTAAACCGTGTTCGTACACACAATATATTATGTATATTTTATAATCGTCCGCGCGGTGTAGGTCGGAACGAAATGATAACATTTGTGATTTATAAACCGAACTTTCCCGTATATGTTAGAAACTGAGAAAATCTGTGCGAATTAATGCATTTTTAATTCTACACACTTCCCAGGTTTAACCTATATTATTTAATCGAGGCACACACTCGGGGTCTCCGGTGTCATTATTATGGTTGTATTTCAGGCGACTTTTTTTATATTTACCAAATATAGAAATATATGTATCAATATCATAAATAATAACTAGATAATCTACTATTAACCAGATTACTGAAACTCGTGTGGAACATGATATTATTAACTAAAAATAACAAACACAATACGATTCTCGAATTTTCAATGGGTTGAAAAAAAACATCAATTACTGTTTGAAAAATTTACCAAAAATTTGATTGAAATCTAAACCATTATTAGAAATGTATACTCATTAGGTATTCGTATATTATGTTTGTATCGAATGACAGCTAATAGACCTTTGTTATTTTATTTGTCAATTGTCATAGGTACGTTGTACAGTATATTGTAACGAAAAATCCATCATGTTTATTTGAAAATGTTTTGTAATGTAAAAACTGAAAATAAAAACTCGACAAATTATAATAGTCGTTGATGCGCCAACTATTTCAAGTTCAAGGATACAACATAATTATATGTCTGCAGCCAACAAAAATGCAAATGATAAATCGAATATTTTATATTTTTATTTTTTGCATACCTAACTAATAATTTTCTTCCCCAGTCATTTTTCGATACATAATTTTTCTACGAAGAATACAATGTCATTTATTTCCTCGATTATACTTTTCGACAATTATATTTTATATTTTTAGTAATATTTAGTCGAGTTTTCTAAACCATAATAATCAACTTTTCGTATCTCCTAAAGTAAACTTAATCCTTCTTCTATGTTGGAATAACAAATTTCAGGCTATTATACATTTATACTGTGAATTCTACAACAACCTTTTCAAGGAAACTTTTGTGGTTTCACTGTTCCGGTAAACGTTCAGCCTCTCCTATATATGGATTTATTCACAAGTCTGACATGGAATGATAATACTATTATTTTTTCTATAATATCCTACCTTGAGACACTGAGGTTCGTGGAACGGTAACGAAGCGGTACCGAATTCCTTGCCACACAAATAGCACAAGACAAGTCTCTTTTTTCTCGCCGATCCCACGGCCGTCGGGACCCAATTTTCCGGCTGATATTCTGCTACAGGGGATGTCGAATCCTTGCATGATATGGTGCAGGCTAACGTTTTTCCCGTAACGTCATTTTCCCGGTTGTTCAACACCGGTGACGGTGACAGCTTCTGAAGATGTTGCCGGATCGGCGGTGTCGGTGCCATCGGCTTCACTTTGATCGGCAAATGACTTTTCCTACTCCTCGGCGCCTGCAGTTTCGCTTGCACCTCCGGCAAGCTCAGCACGCTTTTCCGGTCTTTAGTTTTCACCCGATACGTTCTGCTGTTGAACTGTTGGACGACCGGACGTTTGCTGGTCGGTGGCCGCGTTCCCGTTTTGTTCTCCGTCCGTTTGTCCTGCAACGAAGCTGGTGGCTGCGGCGGTTCGTCCGGCGTGGTAGTGGAGCCCGCGGGTCGCCTTGACTTACTCGCGGCTTCCTGTTCGGCTTCCTGCAACGCTGCAGCGGCTGCAGCTGTCGACTTTTTCTTGGCCGACTTTTTATGGACCGACGACTTCACTGCCGAAGTCGCATCCTTCGAAATATTTTTTAACCCTAAATACACATACATTTTCTCCGTAAAACGTCAACATGGATTTATTTTTTTAGAATCTTTTAAATCAACTCGTACGTATTTTATCATCACACCTATGTCTTTATAACATTCTCATAATGTTGAGCTTCCCAAGAACATTTTTCGGCTCACGGCACCCTAAAGTATTTTCTAAAAATCCGGAGACACGTTATTATATTATATAGTTGTATACAGTTTATTTTATATTAATTATATTTCATAACTTAGGGTTTTTTAGCATGGTAAGAATAACCCGATATACTGTTATATTTTATTTTTTAAATTGTTTTATATTTGAAATAATTACATGGCACCTTTGTTGGGAACCTCCGTTGTTTGTCGATAGAGTACGTAGTTGATTAGGATTTATAAAAAACGCGAAACATTTTAAATTATAGGCGATTTGAACGGATCACATAAATCCTATTGAAATCACCAATAAACATTTCAACATTTCAGCGTAATAATGTTTTACTTAAGCGTTTTGTCAAATACTCGAAAAATGTCAACTTTCTATTATAATTATCTAATAATAATATAATATTTCACTATATAGGTATGTACTATACATTCAATTTATTTTGTTTGAATGTCTGCACTTGCATTTTTATACATTTTTTTTTTTTTGTGCATATAATTTCAATTTAGTCATGGACTACATTTACTATAATTTATTTTATTGTGAACATTACGGAGAATATATCGTATTTTTATTGTTTTAATACAATCATTATTATTGAATATTCTGCCGAACAAATTTTTAGCCAATTTTGACATAAATAACACGTTACCATGGTTAACATTCTATTTTGTTGATACAAAAAAAATCAATATTCTACTAACTATTATTCATAATTAAACACAATACAAATTATACTCGAGAGTCTTTAATAAAGCTTTTAAAATACTAACAAACAACATAATTCTTTGGACAAATTTTGTGAATAGTGCGCCATAGTTTTACATTTATTTAAATCATAGTTTGTTAAAGTTTTATTTAATTTACCATCACAAAGCTCTTAAGGTTAGTTTTAAAAAATAATTTTTCTATTGAGTTATCATTGCATACATTGTTTTGCGTATTAAGTTATAGCTTCAAATCTGCCCAACCCATACTAAAGAAATGGAATTAAATAAATATACACAATATATAAATTCTATAATGACTGTAAAATATACATTTTTAAAGTTATATGAATTATTGTGTATAGTATTTTATATACTTAAAATGACTTATAAGGTTGATTAAAAAAAACCTATTTGATGATAAAATGTTCTTTTTATCAAAATATATTAATAGTTTATGATAATAAGTCAGGTGTGTACACTTATATAAAACGATTTATTTTAATTTTAAATATTTATAATACTATACGAGCAGTATAAATTTGTATAAAAATATTAAAAATAAATTTTATAAACTTACTTGAAAGCATCATCTTCTTAAACATGGTAGGAAATTTTTTTGACTTAAACGTAGTAGTAGTAGTAGTAGTAGTAGTAGTAGTAGTAATAGCAGCAGTATTAGTAGTAGTAGTAGTATTATCCATAGATTTTTCCATAAGGTTTTTTAAACATTTAACATTACAGTTATATTCATAATTTATATATAATCAGTACATTTTGAAGTTAATTATTAAATAATTTAGTTTTAATTATCAATATTTTTTGGTTAAAAATATTTTGGGACATAAAAATTATCATCAACAACGAATAACGTCGGTCTGTGTCTACGCGCAAAACGTAACTGAAAACACACGACGAGTACCGGTAGCCCATGGACTACGCCTTTCGCATTATGTAGGTAGGTACTAGATAGGTATCTATATTCCACAAAAATAATTTATTTAAACTCTACGGTTATTTACATATATATATTTTTTTTGTGTCAAAAATAATTTTTAATATTTACTTCGGTGTTTAATAATTAAGTATGTAAGTTGTATTATAAATAATCAAATCTTATAGTATTATTTTATTAATGTATTACAATTTTCACGCAATTATAATTGAATTAAATAAGTTGCAAAATAGTTCGACATAGGTATTGCATATTTACTGTATAAAATATTAATGTCAATTAAGTACACTGTCAATAAATAAAACAAAAATTTGTCACTTTATATTTAGCTACCAGTATAAGTATTTAGCGTGACAATTATTACAAAAAATATATCACTTTAAAGTATATTTATTTTTCCATTAAAGTACTTTATCATGATAATATAAATTTATATTTAATGAATAGCGAAAAATAAAAAAAAGAATCGGATGGGCCTCACTCTGCTGTACAGTTGGGGGTGGAGTGCATCTCGTTCATAGGATAGCTCATTACAATTGATTTGTTAAATTTGAATGCAATGATAGATATCATTGTATACGAATAACCATTCTGAACGGAGGTGATATGTTGGTCTAAAATGGGTGTATGATAATATAGTATTTCATATTTAAATTGAAATATAATGCAATAGTAAAATTTAAATTTGAAACGGTCATATAATTTTTTCTTCTAAGTCCGGTAGAAATTTTTTTTATAGATTTTTGAAGAGTAGCTTATGGATCACCTAATGTTAAAATTTTGAACCTTAAGTATAAACAAAATACATTTTATGAATTTTTATTTACAAAATAACTTGCAAATTAGCATGATTTTGACTCATTTTATACAAATTTGAACTTTATGGGCTTATAAAAAAAATTTAAGTAAAACGATCTTCGATATTTTTTAGTTACGATAAGTATAACTTATAATAAAAGTTCTGAAAAAGTTGGATTTTTGGCTTGCTCAAGTACCATCTACATTCACTTTTCTTTCAGAAAAGTTGCTGTTTAAGAAAATCGAAGCATTTTTACTGCCCCAAAACGTGATGACAGACACGAAAATAAAAAAATTAAAAAATAAAAAAACACACATCATTGCAAAACCAATAGATTCCATCATTCCGTTCAGAATCTAAAACACACATCATTGTAAAATCAGTAGACTCCATCACTCCGTTCAGAATCTAAAATGTAACTTCATAAATTAAAAGAATTAAAATTGTTCCAACTACGATTTACAGTATTACTATGCGACATTTTCAGCACATTATCAAAATTCTGACGGTTATTTTAACAATCATTTTTATTGTCTGCGTTACGTACTTAGTACTTTATGAATAACTTTTATATATCTCGTATCCATTTTTAGTAATGCGTTACATGAATATGATTTACAAGTTGTACGGCGATTCAGTAAAGGAGTCTCGATATCTTTGTATACAGTATGTAAATTAATTGGAAAGTCAGTAGTTATTACTCCTAATATAATGCAAATATTGGAGTTTCATTTTTTTTAACATAATATGTGCATTATTAGGTAATTTTAAATATTTTAATGCCAATTATAATTTAAATATTACACATTTAAACGTTTTCTCAGATAAGACAAGGTTTAATTTAGACTGAAATGAAGTTAAAATTTAATTAAAATTATTATGGACATAAATAGCTGCTTAAATTGAAGATGTTAATACGATTACTAAAAAAATCAAAATACCGTATGATTTTACAATTTGCTGTGTTTTTTGAAAATATAAAATGTTCTCATTCATTTAAATATCAACCGATTTCAAAATTTTTTTTTTTCAGAGTAACTTATAAATAACTATACAAAGTGGCTATTTTCAAAATGTTTCAAATATTTTTTTTTTGAAAAATCAAAAAAAAAGTTTTGGTGGTTTTGAATTTTGAATTTTTTTAACCGTGGTAAAAGATGGGCCATAAGTCACATATTATGTTAAAAAAAATAAAACTCCAATATCTGCGTTATATTAAGAGTAATAACTACTGACTTTCCAATTAATTTACATACTGTATAATAATAAACATATATCCAACGTTCCCTCGTACTTTTATGGCTGCATAATACATGTTAAATTAAATACGTAAATACTTTATACATTCCAACATCAACATAACAGAAATTAGTTCATTGTAGTATGACTATAGTGACAACTTTTCTAGCTGTGGACTTATTTTAAATATTTTTATTCGCTCATAAATAGAAGTAAGTACAAAATTGCCAACAAACAATATTATCGGTGTTGTCATAATAAGGAAAATATGTTTATTTAGGTATAATCTTGAATGATACTATGATAGGTAGGTTATCAGATAGATATTATACATAATAATATAAACCTATCAAGCCATATGGGCAGAGAACCAAGTAAATATTTTAATAATATTAATAGATATCTATATTTGATTCATCCAACGAGTCTAACATAAAATACACACATGTACATTAACCACAAGCCACAATATGCCTTTTAACGGCTTTACCAGTAATTTACTATGTAGTATATGTCTATTTAAATTTCATATAACTATACATGATACGTACATTATATTTATATTTCGACTCATGAAACAAAAAGAAATAACGGTTCGTGTCAAAGTCAGAACGTACACCGCAACATATGTATACCTACAATAGTATACAGTTTAACAAGGTAGAACACAATATATTTTAATCATCTGTTTTACGTGCAATACATTTGTCACGTTTCCATTTTATTTGAACAGTTTGTGGTTTATGTTTCTTAATTTATTTTATAGGTATAGTAATTAATTTGCATTTTATTAAATTTAATAATTTAAAATCGATAAAAGTATGAGTAAAAAAGAACGGATGGACCTCACTTTGCTGTACAGTTGGGGGTTGAGTGCACCTCGTTTATAGGATAGGTCATTATTATAATGAATTTGTTAAATTTGAATGCAATGATAGATATCATTGTATACGAATAACGATTCTGAACGGACTACGGAGTTAATATGTTTGTCTAAAATGTGTAAATAATATTATAATAATATAGTATTTTATATTTAAATTGAATTATAATGCAATTATTCGTAAAAATGTAAATTTCAAACAGTCATAAATTTTTAGATTCTGAACGGAGTGATGGAATCTATTGATTTTACAATCATGTGTGTTTTTTTTTTAATTTTTTTTTTTTTTTTTTGTGTCTGTCATCACGTTTTGGGGCTGTAAAAATGCTTCAATTTTCTTAAACAGCAACTTTTCTGAAAGGAAAATGAATATAGATGGTACTTGGGCAAGTCAAAAATCTAACTTTTTCAATACTTATTTAAAAAATCGAAAAAAACGATAAAAAAATTACGAAAAAACAGGAAATTTTACGCAAAATCATGTTTTTACAAACTACATTTTTTTAAAATGCTCTAACTCAAAAACGAAAAACCGCTACAACAAATTTTCACCAAATCTTTATATAGGTGTTCTAAATACATGGTTAAGTTTCAAAGTATTTTGACAAATTTTGACTTATTTATAAACAATTTAAATTTTCGATTTTTGTAAAATTTTTTTTTTTTAAACATCTATAAAATTTAATTGGCTGACCGAAAACTCTCGAAAATTTAATACAAGGTTTATAATAAGCTTAACTTATCCTCATTAGAAAATATCGAAGATCGATTCACTCAAATTTTTTTTAAAAGCCCATAAAGCTCAAATTTGTATAAAATGTGTCAAAATCACGATAATTTGCAAGTTATTTTGTAGATAAAAATTCATAAAATGTTTTCTGTTTATGCTTAAGGTTCAAAATTTTAACACTAGTTTGTCCATAAGCTAATCTTCAAAAATATATAAAATAATTTCTACCGGACCAAAAGCAAAAAATTTTATGACCGTTTGAAATTTAAATTTTTACGAAATTGCATAAAATAGTGATTTATCATCAAATGATTTTAAATATTATTTATAATTCAAAAAGTATAAGTCGCAGAAACTTGAAATTTTTACCAGTTTTTAAGATAGGCATTTCCACTATGTCATATTTTTTTCAAAATATTTTATTGATTTTTAAGCCACTTATAGGCATTTAAAAAATTCGAATTTTTTACATTTTTTTTTTTTATAATCGGTAATAAAAAAAAATTGACTAATACAAAATACTTGCAAATTCTATAAAAGATTCCACACAAGTATTTTTTACTGCCATTTAAAAATAATCAAAATCCATAGGCACAATTTTTTTTATTATTGACATACAATTACATGTAAAATATAATATAATATATAAAATTCTAGACTGACAAATCATATCGGTTTTTGAAATTTGCTCTAACTCAAAAACGAAAAACCGTAACAACTTGAAATTTTCACCAAATCTTTATATTGGTATTCTCTATACATAGTTAAGTTTTCAAAGTATTTTGACATATTTTGACTTATTTATAGATAATTTAAATTTTCGATTTTTGTAAGTTTTTTTTTTTGAAATATCTATAAAAATTTTTTGGCTGTCCGAAAACTTTTGAAAATGTATTAAACGTATTAAAGGGTTAAATATAAGTTACACTAATTGTAACTAAAAAATATTGGAGATGGTTTCGCTCAAATTTTTTTTATAAGCCCATAAAGTTCAAATTTGTATAAAATATGTTAAAATCGCGATAATTTGCAAGTTATTTTGTGGTTGAAAATTCATAAAATTTTTTCTGTTTAAACTTAAGGTTCAAAATTTTAACACTAGATTGTCCATAAGAACTTCAAAATTATATAAAAAAATTTCTACCGGACTTAAAAGAAAAAATTTCATGATATTATATAGATATGACATATCTATCATTGCATTCAAATTTAACAAATCCATTGTAATAATGACCTATCCTATAAACGAGGTACACTTCACCCCCAACTGTACAGCAAAGCGAGGCCCACCCGTTCTTTTTTTTTTAAGTCCGGTAGAAATTTTTTTATAGATTTTTGGAGATTAGCTTATGGACAACCTAGTGTTAAAATTTTGAACCTTAAGTATGAACAGAATAAATTTTATGAATTTTTATCTACAAAATAACTTGCAAATTATCGTGATTTTGACACATTTTATACAAATTTGAGCTTTATGAGCTTATAAAAAAAATTTGAATGAGACGATCTCCGATATTTTTTAGTTAAAATTAGTTTAACTTAATATATACCTTGAATTACATTTTCAAGAGTTTTTGGTCAGCCAATTAAATTTTATAGATGTTAAAAAAAAAATTTTTTCACAAAAATTTAAAATTTAAATTATCTATAAATAAGTCAAAATACTTTGAAAACTTAACCATGTATAGAGAACGCTAATATTAAGATTTGTTGAAAATTTCAAGTTGTTGCGGTTTTTCGTTTTTGAGTTAGAGCATTTAAAAAAATGTATTTTGTAAAAACATGATTTTGCGTAAAATTTCCCGTTTTTTTGTAATTTTTTTATAGTTTTTTTCGATTTTTTTAAAATATATAGAAAAGATTGGATTTTTGACGCGCCCAAGTACCATCTACATTCACTTTGCTTTCAGAAAAGTTGCTGTTTGAGCAAATCGATGCATTTTTACTGCTCCAAAATGTAATGACAGACACAAAAAAAAAAAAATAAAAAAAAAAACACACATCATTGTAAAATCAATAGATTCCATCACTCCGTTCAAAATCTAAAATTAGTAGGAAATAACCTTACACTCGTCGATATTCGTCGTTGTATTCGTATTCTGTAGATGTATATGAGTTATCGTGTTAACAATTATTTTGTTGAAGATTATGTATAATATTTATATGCGCATATTATGAATGGCCGTACAATTCCGGAAAATAAATTGGCGGAACGTATTTATCCGGATCGTATATCGCCGGAATCAGGAACGTCAAAATCGTATTTTCCCGGACCGTATATCGCCGGAATCAATAATTTGAAAACTGTATTTACCCGGACCGTAAATCGACGGAAAGCAAAAATTCGAAAACCGTATTTGTCCGGAACGTATAATTCCGGAAAGTAAAATCCTAGGATTCAAATTAGATAGTCAATATGTTCGAGAGTATTGTAGATTATCTATATCAAATCCCTTAAAAATCGACCGTGTAAAGTCTAAGCCCTAAGGTGGCCAGTAACACCAGTGGCGGATTTAAGAAAGGGCCAGAAGGAGCTTTATATAATTAATTTGAATTATTGTCAAATAGTATTTAGACTTGGGTGATGTTCGAAATACATTACAGTATTTTAAATAACTTTTACAAGTATTCAAAGTACAGTATAGAGAATTCGAATACTGTTTTTAAAGTTTAATCTTATATTCTGTATTATTACATTATTAATTTATCGTATAAATCGTATTTGTTCTCAAATTTAACAAATCTAATATATTGATGATTTCCTAGTTCTCTGACACTTGGTTTAATGATATCCATTTTACAAACCAGAAATTTTATTTTTAAGTTTGTCATCCTTCACGTAAAAATATGAACTCCAAATGAAAGAAAGAGTTAATTAACTGTTTTAATGCACTTACACAAATAGAGTAATATCATTCCCGATTATTGTAGAATATCATCTTTTCAAAGAAGTTAACTTTTTAGTATTTATAGCAACAAAATTATTCCTAAGTACACTTTTTACCTCGTTTTCGGCCTATGAATGTGATGGGCCACTACAAGAAAATTCTGACCTTTTTCCGACACAATTTTGAAGCATTCCATATCTCCAATAAAAAAAAATATATATTATTATTAATGGCTGTGCACTAATAGGTACTCTGCAATGAAATATTACAAAAAATAAATCACAATGCCATTTAAACCTGATTAAATATAAAGTAACTACACCAAATTTTTATAATAAAACTAGCTGAATTACCCGGCTTCGCACGGAACAGTTTTGGCTGGGCATAGTTTTTAATAGAATATGTATAAATAAATATATTTGGTCAGCTTTAATTTTCTTCTGACCAAATTTCTTCCCCGTAGCTTCAGTAGTTCCGGTTCGGGAATTTTATTTTTCATACTTTTATTATTAGTCAATTTTATTTTTTCTTACGGCAATTTTCAGCCAAATCGGTTCAGCCGTTTTTGAGTTATAAATAGTGGAACTAACACGACTTTCTTATCTATGTGACTATGTATATAATATATATCGTCGCCAGGGCATAGTCCTTAAAGGAATAATGTTACCTTGCATTTTATAGAGCCTAGCTATGTTTGGTCAGATTAAAGGTACCTCAACTATACTTTGATAGTTTGATGTAATTTTACATGATTTCGCTCGGACCATTTCTTGACCGATGCAAACATGTCTCTATAATATAAAACGAAACTACTAATTATTTTTCATACCTGTAGCTTCAGCGGTTAGCTTTAAGGTACTTTAACTTTGGTGTAATTTTATAGTTTCGTTTTTTCATTACTGTTTACAAACTACCAAGGTAATATTTTTGTATATTAGTTATTTGATTGTTATTTTGGTTATCATAGTGACTCGAAATATGTACTGTTTATTGGATAAATCAACATAAATAAATAAATAAACCATCATAAGTAATATAGTGACCAATGAATAAAAAAAATTATGTCTGACCCAGAGCCCAAACGGTCATCATTCATCAACCCTTAAAAATGCGATTTTTAAAAAATCCTTTCTTATTGCACGGTGAAAATATGAGAAGAACCTCTATTCCAAATTTGAAGTCCGTACGTTGAGTAGTTTTTGAGATACTGCGATCAGTGAGTCAGTGGTATTTGGATTATATATATATATATAGATTG
Source organism: Chaitophorus viminalis (assembly GCA_025469195.1). Lineage (NCBI taxonomy): Eukaryota > Metazoa > Arthropoda > Insecta > Hemiptera > Aphididae > Chaitophorus > Chaitophorus viminalis. Next base: position 45,323 of record JAIPRK010000994.1, read on the forward strand.
ATAATTAGATAAATTAAAAATTACAATGAGGCAATATTCAATTCATTTTAAATGTTGTTTTTATAGAAGTAATATGTATACTCGTACTCGTATGTAAAATAGCAGATAATAATTTATTTGACAATAGTTGCATTGTTTGTTATTGATACCCTAATACCAATAGTTATAAATACAAATAAAATATTACATTATTGGCCATGAATTGGTGAACTCTATTATTATTAACTGCATACTCTATAATTAATTTAAGCATCATTCTTTCATCCGGCTAAAAGGGTAGTTTTCGTCTTCTCAGTTCTCATGCAGTTTTTTTTTTAAAAAAAAAAAAAAAACACCGAAAAACCACGTCCAAATAGTTTTTTAATTTAAATAAATAATGTAGTCTTTACACCGTAAGAATATTTGTTCAGACTGACCGTCGTATTACTTACCTAAGTACCATATTAAACATAAAAATGGGGCATCATATTTAAGATAAAAAACGAACCTAATGTGAACTAACATCGCATAACCAATATCCACAGAGTTCAAATAGGTAGTGAATTTCTTGTCTCATCTACCTTAGGAAAGTAATTCAAACCGTTTTTAATGGGTAAACACAAATTGGTTACATATTAGCAAGTATAACATGAACCTACCAGTTACCACTGTTATTTTTCCTTTCAACATTTCCCGATCGATGTAAGATGCTTTTTAAAAAAATGTAATACGTTGAACATCAAAAGTATATGAGTATAGGTATATGTCTATTTAAATTGATAAAAATAATAAATTTATAAATTATTCCCACTGATTTTTCTATATAATTGAATACACTTTATTTATGTAGGTACAAAACTTCAATTATAATGTGTTTACTATAATAATTATAACAGACATCATAGTTACAACAAAATAGTACTCATATATACATTGTACATAGTAATATACTATGTACAAGGTGGTATGATATGTGGAAATGTGGAATTGTATATTACATGAACAATGCTTTTACTTTCAGTCATAAATTGTAATAATATTATGTACCTACATTAAAAAATATGAATAAATTGATATTTGACTTGAGCCTTGATTAAGTTCAATTAAAATAAAATCAACATTAATCTACATTTTCATCAAACATTTCTACAAAATCCAAAATTTGTAGATGGATGATGGTATTATTTTTAAATTGGCCGAGTAGCTGATAGTGTAACTCGTTTATCGGGTAGGATACTGAATAATGTCTATAGAAACATAGCAAATCATTGTCAAAAGCATTCTTATGAGACAGTTTTGTGTTAAAATCTCAATAGGGCACACTAGGTATTCTAATTTATTAAAAACTAGCTGAGTTATCCGGTTTCAAACGAGACAGTCTTGGCTGAACATAGTTGGAATACCTCCATACATTATTTAGAACATAGCCATGTTTGGTTAGTCTTAAGATGTCTATTATCTATATATATAAATGAATCTATTAAGTATTATAGGAATCACCATGATAAATTTCAAACTTTTAAATTTTGTTGTTTCTTAGTGGGCCTCTAAATCATAAAATGGAACTACGCACCAAATTTCATAACCATAATTTCAAGTATTTTTTTCATTCAACACCTATTGTTTCTTTTATTCCTTTAGAGATTTAATGACACTCATCTTTACCTTGCCAAAATAAGCTAACATAGCTGAGTACTCTTGGCTAACTAAATATAATTAACATTTGTATATATTACCAAGACAATTTCTTTGAAAGAATAGAACACAATTTTTCAATTTTTGTGAAAACTTTAACCAAGTTAGTACTATATTCTTGATAGTCAAGATCAATAATCAAACAATTATAATAATTATATTTATTATAAATAAAACTAAAAATCTCTACAATTCATTATCAAATTTGATCTGATAAACTTTAAATACAACAATAGATTAATTCTATTTTAAAAATTTAAATTGTTCGTCTTGAACTGGGACATTCGTTAAAACACATAAGTTAAATGTATTCATAATGGTAATTGATTAATAATTGCATTCATATTTATTTAGATGATATTAATCTGTTTTATAAAAACTGCTTTTACTCATGCAATAATATTTCAACACTTGAAATGCAATTTGAAAATGTTAACTAGATTACTTGAAAATCGACTAATAACAAAAATTTTTGCTTATGGTCCAATGCTCGAGAAAATAAAACACACAGATCTCGATTAGTAATAACAATATTTTGAAGTCTTTCATAGACTCATATATCTCTATAAGTCATCTCCAACAAAGGGTATATTAACAACATATAATTAATAACACAAATGACATTTGAATACAGTTTTATTTCATGTCTTTACAACTGCATTGATTTTATTTAGTTAACAAATACAGAAAAAAAATATAAAAACTATTGTTATTCTAAACCATTCCATGACTGTTACTTCATCTTGAAGAATATTTTGTACATTTTACACTACTGCCAAAGAAGACTAAAATAAAATAAAATAATTATAATTATTATTATTAATAAATATACAAATATCATAATTTAAACCAAAATACATACTTATAATACTGAAGAGAAGAATTGATAAGCCTAATTTTAGAGCAAATACGTTTTTAAAGAAAACTAAGCATTAAAGCATGTATTTTAGTTTTGTTATATATGATACAAGTTTCAAATGAAAAATAACTCAATTTTGAAATATAATCTTTTAGCCACTTTCTTTATCGACAATTATATTATTTTAAACAATTTATAAAATATTTAAATTCTTTTTGAAGTGTAATGAATAAAAATTAAAAATGTATAATAAATTACCTATTGTATTTACTTCAATATCATACATAACCCTAACTACTGAGTACTGACTAATCTTTCAGGTGTCAATTATTCACAATATTCATAATAGTACTCTTTATTTACATTTTTAGTAGGTATATACTATATTGTATTGATAAAAAAAAAAAATACTATTTATACTCCATATTTTTAAGTAGGTACATAATAAATATAAACCAGATACACTTCAAAAATGAATATCGAGCATTTTCAATAATTCAGTCTTCACATTCTTTTTAATTTTCAACAACTAATATCTACTATGAATAATAGAATTGATATTTACCTTAATAGTCCAAATGCTGGACCACCAACCTCTGGTCCTTTTTGAAAACCTATAAAATACCAAAACTACATTCATAAAAATGATTTAAGCATAGAATAGTATCATTATCTGTTATTCTATAATAATAAAAGTTAATAAAAATAAATGTTAAAATTTATTATTTATACCTCAAAATAAAATAATTAGTATGTAATATACAATGTAAATACCTAAAGGACTATTGCATTGACTATATAAATAAACATGACATTATTGGTTTTTAATCATGTTTTGTCTTGTTCTCTCATAGATTATAAAATATTAAAATCAATATACTTTGAAATATATACCCATGGCTATAGCCTGTCCTGTAGATATTATGGTTGCACATCAGCCGATCGACCTCTTAATACTACACTATGTTCAATGGTGGCATACGGAAGTTCTTATCTCAGATTCAAAAAAGTTAAGTATTAGTAGTGCTTTTCGCGGATGTCAAGTAGAACTATATATATACTTGAATTTTACCACATAAAACATTTTTTAAATTTCTAAAATTAAATGAAATCACAGCATAGCATAGCATAGCACCTAGATGGCGCCAAAACGTGACTTTTTCGTTCATTTTTCGTACATTTGATAAGAAGAGCACAACCATACCATCTACAGTCGTTGAGTCGTGTATATACCTAACTCTAAAGTCCAAATTGACCAAATTGTTAATTTTATCGAATAAAATATAAATGTATATTTAATTAAAAATTGATTTATTACCTACCAAGAACAATTTAAAATTAATAATTACTTCATTGAACAAATTATGACATACCCATATATATGACAAATGGAATGAAGGCAATGTGATACGACGTTTTAACCAATCCTGTAACCGACTCCAGTCGAGATTTTATTCCCGGTTTTAAATATCCCATTTTGACTGTCAATGAATTTCTCCTAGATGAACATAAATAATAAATGATTGGTTAATACTAGAGGTATTTATACTCACCAGACAACTAAATTATAAACACGGATCAAACAAAAAACCTACAACGCTATCACTAAACAGTAATATATCAATTATAGACTATAAAACAGGTATGATGTTAGAATATATAATATAAAGAAACGTGCTTATTAGTTATTATAATATAGGCTTTAAGCACGATGTAGAGAAGATAAGGCGACACCAGTCTCGTGTTTATCAATGTAACAATATTGACGCATAAAATGATGGCAGTTTGTTAGTTCAAATTTGGAAACTAGAGTTCGCCACCATTCGCCCGAAGACCGATTTTTACACAAGTTGTAATGGATATAAAATTTATATTTTATTCGTTTAATTTTTATTTAATTGTATTAAATATTGTTTTAACGTAAAAAATCTTCATTACAATTTACATCATAATAGATATTTTATAGATTGTATAAATATACAAAGGTTTTGGAATCATATTATATTCTTATTAATATGTAAAACTACTAAAATGTGTAATTATATTGTATTATTAGGTAGCATTTTACTTATGTCATTACGAACCGATTGAATAAAATAAAATTGATTATTCATTTGGTATTATTTAATATTTATTACCTATATGTTTATCCATTAATTGAAAAGTATTTCATACAAAAGGACAATAAGTGGAATGAGTTATACCTAGGGGCTAGGTTTATGACTTTATAATTACCAAGTAGTTATAAAATATTTTAATCGATATTTTCACTTTGAAATATTTCAATATAATGAAAAATATAATTGTCATGTTCATTTTATTATTATATGTTGTTTATTAATAATGAATAAACTATTGTTTTCTTTCATACATTTTAACTTTTACAAAGTATAAAGCATACGTGAACTGTTATCTACACATAAATTAAATAGGTAATAATTTGTTTTTTTACGAAAATTATAAATTAATTATTAATTATAAATTGTAAACCGTGATCATGATTAAGGATAATTATCATATAGTTTAATCACATATCTATATATATATATAGATAATATATAAACCTTGTCTATAATCTATGTTGTTACCATAGAAAAGGTTATTACCACAGATTATATGAATCTATGAATCTATGTTATTACTCTATGCTGATAACGGACTTAATCATAACATTCATAACAGTCACAGAATAATGTTTACAAATTTACAATAATTATTTTTGATAAAATTTAAACGTATATATTATTAAATTTTTTTCGCTTATTCATTACAAAATATTATTAAATACTTACGAAACACGGATAATTATTAATTCTATAACAACAAAAATGTCTGACGATGAAATGGAAAAATTTGAAATCACTGACTTTGATTTGGACAATGAATTCAATATGAATAGACCTCAAAGACGATTAACCAAAAATCAAGCAATTTATGGTAATATTCAGCCAATCCTTTAATAAAATAATAAATAATGCATTATAAATAATCAAGTACAAGTTCATTGTATCAATATTGTAATAAGTTATAGATAACTATCTAATATTTTCTTATTTAAGTATGGTCAATAGTCATATGTATGTAACCTAAATATATGAAATAAAAATATGAGTATTAGAAATTTTACAAAATAACCTGCTGAACTAAATTATTTTAGAAGAATTGAGAAACTTAATAAAAATGGATTTATATTTAATATAGAACTTAATTGGGAAATTTGTACATTAATAATATAAAAAGTTCTCAAGATAAGAAAATAGAATATTTCAAAAATACACGTTGTAACATCATCAACCTCCTAATTTATTGAGTATAATATGCTAGCCTTCTACTTAGTGTAGATTAGTTAATTATAGCTATATTTTCAATGTAGTATAATATTATATTAGGGCTGTAAGTAATATGTAAAAAAAAAATTATATTTATTATTGAATTGCATTTTTAATATTTAGGAATTTGGGCTGATGAAGAAGGTGTTGGGGATAGTGATGATGAGCCTTCAGGTTTCGGAGGCCGCAGAAAAAAAGATAAAAAATATAAACAAAATTATACAGCACCTGTTTCGTTTGTTGCTGGAGGTATTCAACAATCTGGTAAAGATAAAAAAGAAACAAAAACAGATGAAACTAGAGATAATGACACAGAAAATGTGAACAATAATATATCATCAAGGTTTGAATGAAAACTCTTCATACATTCAGTGAGCGTAAAAAGTACTCACACACTCAATGTTTTTAAATAAACATACACTTTTTTGAATAATATTTTATTTTTATTGACAAACTAATATTTATTTATCAATTGGTATACATTTACTAAATAAATTACAAAAAAACCATGATGACAGTAATAATCATAATAATAATGAATGTAATAATTGCAATAAATATTCATACACCCAATAATTTTAACTAAATAAATATTTTAAAATCATTACATAATCCTGTTTAATATTATGTAGGGTAGCCTTTGGATCTTAATATAGCTTCCAGTCTCCTAAACATTGAATTAAACAGATGAAATGTTGTTTCTACAGTTATTTTTTTCCGTTTCTCTTTTAGAGCGTTTTTTTATATATCTTTGTTTGAATTATTATGCTAACAAATTTTTTTGTCCAAATGGTCCCACAAATTCTCTATAGTCTAGAGATTATGGAGGTGTAACAAGGTATTCTGTTACGTTCTTAGACAACCAATCCTTGACTTTTCTTGCAGTGTACTTGGGATCATTATCCTGTATATACACAAAATTGTCATTGATGTCCATTTTTTCAGCACTTGTTGTAAGATGTGATTTCAAAATATTTAAGTATATGTTTTGGTTCATAATACCGTCAATAAAGTACAAATTCAGACACCCTGAGCACTCTACAGCTCCAAACCATTAAGGAACTTCCTCCGTATTTAACTGTAGGTTCTAAATTCTTTGATTCCATCTCTGCATTTGCTTTTCTCCACTCAAAACATCTTCCATTTGAGCCAAAAATATTAAATTTACTTTTATCTATAAATATTACTTTGTTCCAAATATTAATAGGGTAATTAAGTTGTCTCTTGCAAAAGCAAAATATTTTCGACGAGCTATTTGACCATGGTAATCACTAATCAGTAATCACTATTTTCAAACAATTTCTAATCATACTTTCACTAACACATACTTCTAACAAATTTGCAAGATTTTTTGCTATTTTGGAGCGCTAATTTTTGGATCCATTTTAACTTTTTGTGTTGCTACACGTTTGTTATAGAAATAAAATATAAAGAAAAGTGTATTTTTATTTAAAAACACGGAGTATATGAATACTTTTTACACTCACTGTATATAAATTTATTTATTTATTATTTAAGAAATCACATTTGTATTTATTTAATACTATTTAATATTTATATATTATAATAGTGAAGAAGAAGAAAAACCAGCATTTAGTTTTGATATTGATCAAGAATTGGCAGGCTTACGAAAAAAACGGTCTCAAGTTAATCCTAGAATTATGAATAAAGGATTAGGAGATTGGGAAAAACATACTAAAGGAATTGGTGCAAAACTATTGCTTGGAGTAATTTAAAAATATAGTATTCATTATTGAAAATGTATGTATTATTGATAACTAAGATTTAACTTGTCATTTGATACTTTACAGATGGGTTATCAACCTGGTCATGGATTAGGGAAAAAACTCCAAGGTATTACTGCTCCAATTGAAGCTAATCTGAGAAAAGGAAGAGGAGCGATTGGTAATATAAAAAATATATGTGTATTATAATCTTAATGACATAAATATGGTTTTCAGGTGCATATGGTCCTGAATCTAAGAGCAAACCAATGAAAATAGATAATGAACGAATAACAGATAAAACAAAAAATAATAAAGCCCCGGCAAGTGGATGGCGAAAAGCTCTGAAAACAGAAAAAACTCAATATATTTATAAAACGGCAGAAGAAGTAATTGAAGAAAGTAAACATCCAGGACAAAGAAAAAGAGAATTCAGGTATAAATTCTTTATTTACCATGTGGATTGTATTTATACATTATAATTTATTTAAATGTATTTATTAAACTTAAGGATAATATATTTATTATTTTTAGTGAACTAAGCAAAGTTAAAGTAATTGATATGACTGGTCCAGAACAAAGAATATTATCTGGGTATCATGCCATTTCTGGAGTTAAAAAACCTATAGAGCAATGGGAAGTTCAAAAGGATAAACAATTTTCAAATTTTGATCTACCAGAATTATTACACAATCTTAATCTTTTAGTTGAAATTGCTGAACAAGTATAAAAAAACATTTTTACACATATTTTTTATAAAAATATGATGAAATATTAAATTTCTATCATTGGTTTTATTATAGAACATTATTACAAATAATCAAGAACTTTGTAATAGTGAGGATCGACTGATTGTCATTGATCAAGAAACAATTAAATTAGGAGAAACGATTAAAGATAAGGATAATTGCATTGAATCACTTGAAAAAATGATAGTTATCATGGAATCTTTAAATGCTGCATTAAAAACAAAATTGTTAAATAATGATGAAGCCATAAAACGTTTAACAGAAATGAAAGTATGATATTGAAATACGTCTTAAAGAAAATGTTTAAAAATAAATATCTATTGCATAATACATTATTTAAATATTTAGGAAAATTATTATCCAGATTATCGACTTAATGGTGGGTCAATTTTTGCACTGTCAATTTCACAAACTTTGATAAAAGAAAAACTATCTACATGGGACCCATTACAAGATCCAACAATGCCTTTTGATGAGCTCAAAAGATGGAAAAAATTATTAACATTAGATGAACCATGTGCTGTTGGGTACCAGTCAAGTGATGAATTCCAAACATTAATATGGCAAGAGTGGATACCTCAAGTTCAAAAAGCATGCGTGTAAATATATTTTAATTATATTGCAATAAATATTAGACTATATACTATAATAAAATCAGTTAATTAGATATTTATAACTGATAACCCTGAAATTGTAAGCCTTTTTTATTATAGTTAGTTGATTTAGGTATTTTGAGATGAATATTCTATTGGTTTATAAGTTTAGAAACCTAATTTATGTTTCTTAAAGTATTTCTAGTAAAGAAAAATAAGTATACTTTGTCGAGAAAATTTCTAAAGTAGAAAATATTTTGGGTGTTTGGGAAAAATTGATTATAAATATATGGATATAATTTGACTCATTTTACCGTTTAATAAAACTATTCATTATTTAGACGATGGAACTGTCGAGATTGTAATAGTATGATAAAACTGGTTGAACAATCTGTTGAATTGATACCTAATGACATAATTACCAATGTTATTGAGAATATGATCTTACCAAAAATACAATTAGAAGTTGAACAGTGGGATCCTTTGACTGATCTTGTACCAATCCATTTATGGATTCATCCATGGTTACCATATTTAAGTGAGTTGAAGTTTAGTGTTAATTAATAGCTAACACAATAATTGTCAAAAAGTTTAAGTATATTGTAGTAGTTAAATTTGGTATTGAGATAACTATTTCTCTAGGCAAACATTTTGAAACAATCGTCTACCCTACTCTGAGACAAAAATTAAGTGTAGCATTAAATGCCTGGCATCCATCTGATAACTCGGCTAAACTTATGCTCCAACCTTGGGTAAATGTTTTCCAACAAGGCTACATGGAAGCTTTTCTAATTAAAAATATTGTTCCTAAACTACAAGTTGCTTTACAATCTTTTGTAATCAATCCAAATCATCAACAATTGGGTAAAATGTCTTTTTCTTCTAGTTTATTAAAGATCATTTAAGTATTTAATAAGTCGAATTATTTTGTGTCCAGAAAATTGGAATTGGGTGAATGCATGGTCAGATCTGCTACCACTACCCACATTAGTAGATTTGCTGGATCAACACTTCTTCCCAAAATGGCTTAAAACACTTACTATGTGGATAAATATGAACCCTAATCATGAACAAATAAGTAACTGGTACACAGGATGGAAGTCTTTAATGCCTGCTGTTATTGTTGAACATCCAACAATTAAAGGTCGGTTTCAATCAGCTCTAGGTATAATGAGCCGAGCAGTCGGAGGACCTTCTATGCCCTTACCACCACCGCCACCTTCAATTCATGTAATTAGTTTCTAATGTTTTTATACCCTATGTTACAATATAGAAAGACAACTCATTTTATTACTTTTATTATAACTTTAAAGATGTTATTTTAATAATTTATATATTATACAACTTAGGGTGGTTTAGCTGAAGCTGTGCGTACTGCATCGCAGATGCCTCATGGTTTCAAAGAATTGGTTCAAAAGCGCTGTGAAGAACGAGGTATTTTATGGATGCCAATTCCAAGTCGTTTTAGAGAAGCAAAACAAGTATATCGATGTGGAGCTAGGCTTCAAGCATATATTGATCGAGGCGTTTTATTTGTCAGTCAAGATGGTACAAATTTTACTCCTATGTCTGTACAATCAATGTTAGAATTGTGCGAATAAAATAATTTTAATATCTTTTTTAATTTTTCTTTTATTAATCCGTGACAACTCTTATAAATCTATAATTCTTTGATTTATACGGCATTATATTTTTTTTATTCCAAATACAAACCTATTTGAATATAGATATTTGATTATAAATTGATTTTGGGAATATTTATAAATTCAAGAAGTATTCATCTTACTCTTTGGGAATGAAATATGAGTATTTCAAACAAATTTTTATGAATATAAAAGTTAATGTATATTACTAATAAATATAATTTTTATAATTCTAAAAATATTCATATAAATAACACATTTTAAAAATAACTAATATAATTAATAGTTTTATAAATCATTCAACATTAATTCACAGCTATGTTTTAAAATGAATTGCGTAGTTCCTCCATAATCAACATTTGAATCACTCCATCAATTGCTTTAGTTAAAACTTCATTTAGCATATCATCTTTAATTGATTCTGTAACACTTGACCAAGAAAATTAATTTAATAATTACAGTTACAAATTTAAGACATTTTATTATTTTTTTTTTTTTACAGTAAACGACTTTGTCTTAATATAAGTACTGAGTGATCTTATTTTCAGAATATTTTCTCTAGATTTAAATGGTACTTATAACAAGCATTCCATGCAATTTTCATGCATAATCTATTTTAGTACGTACAGACACAATACAACTTGTTTTTTTTTTTTAAAAAAAATTCAACATTCTAAATACCATTTTTGGTTTGATTGATTTATTTTTATATAATTTCAACTTATCCACACCTTTGTCAGATTATACAATGTATTATAAAATTATTATAAATAATTTACAAACAAATTAAATGAAACTACTTAAAATCAAGAGAAAATAATATGGTATGGAATATGGATAAATATTAAATATAAAATTTTGAAAAAAATAAAAATAAAATTTTTAAATTACTGTTTCTCTTTCAATAAAAAGTGTAGGACCTTATCAAAATAAAATGATTTTAAGAAATTGGTCAACCAAAATTTGAAAAAAATGGATGAAGTGTTTTTTAAAAAAAATAGTTATGCACATTAAAATAGAAGTAAATTTGAAAATTTCACAAGAAATATGTTTGTTGTGAAATTATCCCATAACTCTTACTGTTGAGTGATAAAATTAGTTAAAAATCACACAATGAAGTATAACTAATGTATAATTTTTATCATAATTGGTGTCGGTTCTGTATGGAAGTCAATATATTTAATTAAATAAACATTATTATCTAAATAATTCAAATAATCAATTTCATTATAATTACTTAAAAATCATATCCATTTCCTTTTTGGGTCTTTTTGATTCTTTGAATTGTTTTTTATATAAATCAATCATTTTTAGTTCTTCGTGGTTTACTTTTAATAGAAGATGTCCTTCTGGAGATATGTTTAAATCTTTAATATAAAAATAATACTGTCAAAGATTTTAAATATTAAATCACAACTTTTAATATATTAATTTTAATTAGTAATATCCCTCTTAATCACGTATATTTCAGTACAAAATATATTATGTAATATGCAATAAATTTACCTTTTATGGGAAAATTTTTCCACGGATTTTCTTTTATTGTTTCAGTTTCTATATCAACAGTATCGATAAGGCTTCTATTATCATTAACAATATAAAATCCAACATTATTGGCCGTTTTTAATTTTGTTGTACTGAAAAATTTATTATAATTATAATATAATTCAAGAAAGTATAGAAAAATCTAGGATAACTTGGATTTTTTTATAACACAAACATATTTTTAATAGCAAGCTTCTTTGAATAAATGTAAAAGCAAATATTATTTTTGTGTTAGGTTAGAAGGTAATAATTATTAGTAGCAATATTGATTTTAAGTATATTAAAATATTATAAAATCAATGATAACATTGAAACTAAAGAACCATACATACACTTATCAATACAAAAATAAATATATTCTACAACTTTTTTTTAAAATTTAAAGTGTAATCATCGTATTGTATGGATTTAAATTAATAAATTTAATATTTACAGTAATTTTTCTGATGATGTTTGGATTTCTTCTTTATTAGTAAAAACATGGTTTACATTTGCTTTATCTTCAAAAAGTGATTCAGTGTCTGTTTTCTAATAAATAAAAAACCCTTTTATAAAATAAGAAACTGTAAAATGTAATTAATGTGTTATATATTACATTTAAAACTATAGTTTGATCTTCAAAGACGGAGTATTCTTCAATAGCAGTTTTGATGTTTTGATTTGAAACACGATTTTTTTCTATTTCATTATGAAGTAATTCATCATCTATTTTCTAAAATAAATAAAATTTAAAAAATGCGTACTTGAGTATTAATAATAAAAAAAATATAACTATAACCAGCTATCAAAAATATATATTCTTGGATTGCAGTCAGTGTCATCCAAAGAATTAACTATCTTAAATTTAATTCAATAAAAAACAATCACAACTATAATTTAAGAATTTATTTTAGTAGACTGATATTAATTTTGTACATGACACATTAACATTTTTACTATGTATAATATGTATAAATATACAAGTAAAACATAGGTATATTTATGCCTATTATATATTCTCTTTATAATTTTTAAAATAATATTTTTATATTTTATTTTATTTTTTAACAGTAATTACATTATTTTTAGATAATTGTTGTCTTTTTGACCATTCTCGAGCATACTTTGTTCCAATCAATGGTTTAGCTTCTTTATACATACTCAAACGATCAGAATTAGTCCCAAACTGTTGTGTTCTAGGTTTGGTAATAGCTTTTTTAGAAAATGTATGTAATACACTATGAACACTGCTGTAATTATCATTTTCTATATCTTCAAAACCATATTCATCCAACATATGCAATAAGACTTTGCAATGCTGAACTAAATCCTAGTACAAAAAAGTTAAATTTAATTTTAAATATATTATTATAAATAAACAGTATAACATACAAAACTTTCTTCTTTTTTCTTCTTAAATAATTCCCCAAATAAATATTTTCTAGTAGTTAATGATAATGCTGATATTATTTGTATTAATTGTTTCATTTTACTTTGAATAGCATTATAAACACCAGCTCTTAAAGTTTTGGAGCATAACTAAAAGAATACATAATATTAGCATATTTTTTGTTTTTTTAAAATAATATATTCGTACTTTTATAGAATCAATTGCTAACTTATAGCATTGAATTAATTTTGTTTGAAATGTAATTTTCAACAAAGCATTAGTTTTATTCAGTTTCTTGAAAACATTTTCATTTTTTGATTCTTTTTTAACTTCAGTAAACTGTAACATATTAACAATTGAAATTTAAAATGCACAACAATTCATTCATCATTATTCTAGGGATAAAAATATTTAATACAAATTGAACCATAGGTAACAAAAGCTTTTATTTATTTACCAGTGAATTGAGATCAGTCATGTAATCCATATCTGCTTGTTGATCACATTTAATAAGCACCTTTTTTGTACTCTTTAAAACAGGCGGCAGAAGTTCATTTTTTACAATAGTGGAAAATTCATTAAATGTTATGAACAAGCGGCTAAAATAAAAATAAAGATTAGGTTATAATTTTTAAAGTATTGAATGATTGTAAGACTGTAGTAATACCTTCTAAGTCCTTGCAAATGATTACGATCATTAGGATTATATAATGATAAAATATTTACAGAATCTTGTGAGTTTAACTGTTTTTTTGTACATTGATAAACTAAATCTTTACTATGTCTTATTTCTGTAATATTTTTAATAGGATTAAGATCTGTAGAGTCATTTTCTTTAATCGATTCTACATAATTGATCCATTGTTGATCATCTTTTTCTTTTTGTCGACTACGAACAATTTTTTTGTAAGTTCTATCAAAATCATCTTTTGAAACATGCTGAAATATTTATACATAAGAAGACAATTATTAAATAAACAACATTCACAAGTCTTTAAGAATTAGACAATAAAATAAAATTCTAAAAATGTTAAATCACTAGGTAACATTTTAAATTAATTCTACTTTTTTAAAAAACATTGCAAAATTTAATGAAATAATAATTAAGTGACTTATAAATGTCCACAAGTTTTCGATTTGTATGTAATTAATATTCATATATTATAGCACAAAAATAACATTTTAATTGTCATTACAATAATACAAGAATGACAATCCATAGCACACAAAAAGTTAAAATACAATATGGTATATTTTTATTTTTAATAGTAAATTGCAACATCATAATGTTAAAAGTACTTGATCAATATCATTGATGTCTTTCAGAAAATTAAATGGTAGGCATAACATAACACAATATAGTTTAATTAGCATATGCATTTAACAATATTTAATATATATATTTTTTATGATTTAATAGTATGCTCAACAAAAAAAAAAAAGGCAATTTTAGTGATACATAGCATCAAAATAATTTGCACCCCTGCAATAGTACAATACTGAATACATTGACAGTAACATTAGATAACCCAATGAACAGTAATTCAAAATTAAATTTATGATGAAAAAAAAATATAAAATTGAATACAACAATAGAATTAAACTCGAATGATAAATATATTATCAAGACCTTATACATACTTTAAATTGGAAACCCTCCTCGTCCATTATGGCAAGTGCAACGGCACTGTTAAATGACTCAAAAGTAAAATGGAATGTTACAATTCGGAACTATCAAGATTTCAGGGAGACAAGGTACGTTGACGAATGACAATTTACTTGGTGATCATCGATCAACCCATGGAGGCATGGGCCATGGACCATAGTGAATCGTGAAAGGACTATATCACTACGGCGTACCGAGCTACGGAAATCGTTTCAAAAATATTTAAATAAAAAAATATTAAAAATATATTAAATATTAAAAAAATATAAAAATATTTCACAATACTGAACATTCTATTCAAAATTTGAAATTTCAAACATTTCGATCACATTTGAAAATATGAAAAACTCTTATCTGCTGCAGTATCTTTTCGGTCAATTTGAAGTCTCGTGTATATTCCCGCTATCGCCCCATTTGGCGCGAAATGTTTACATTCATTATAGATAGTTCTTTCCGATTGTGATAATAAAATTGAAAAAACGAATTCAAAATCCACTAGCTAATAGTAGTTCTATCACAGATTATATGAATAATACATAATATAATCATCTGTGGTTCTATCTTCTATCCGTCATAAGCCGTAAGTCATACCATTCAGTGTATGTTTGGATAGTACAATTTGCAGTGCGCAGTCATTTCAATACTATGGAAGTGAAAAGCCCGGAAATGGATCTATCGGATTGTGAAGAGGAAATTATTGAAGAGGAATTTATCCACGTTGTCATGGACAATGCGGAGGAAGATATGTCCAACCCCATTGTGAATTCAAACAGCAATGTACGAATAATTGCCATAGACTCCGATTCTCCTGCACTGCAGATTGAGAACAAAGTATGTACTTGATTTTTTATTTCGTACATTTTGGTACTTATCATTTCCAGTTCTGATTAATGTTAAAACCCTAAATTCTTAAATATCAAATATGGTCATACATAATACATTTGGTAATAATACTTACATTGCCAGAATACAAAGAACTACTTACCCAATCCCAATATAAATATATAATAATTTGAAAAATAATTATTTACATTCTGTGACAAAATAATAATATTACTTTTGTACTTTGTAATCTATGTATCTATGTATGTGCTTTGTAACTCTATGTAATCTGCACCTATAGGTATTTTTCTTGTATTAGTTAATGGTTACCTTATCAGTCTTTTTGTATATTTATTTATTTCGCATTTGGATTTTAATAAATCAAATATAATTTCTATTTTAGTAATACTATATTGCTTTTATGTCTTAAGTACTGTTTAGAATTTATAAATTTTATTTATTCATAAGAAGTATTTTATTTAATCATAGTTAAATTAATTTTATTAAGCTTATTACATAATACATTTTTGAGAACTTAACCATTTGAATTTTAATAAAAAAATAAGATAACTAAAGGCTGCACTTTACAAATAAAACAAAATAGTTTTTTAACATAAATATTCTACACATATAACTGATGTACTTAAATTAGTAATAGGTAATAATAAAGTAGGGTTTAGGACGTTTAGGTAAGTCATGTTTTCATATTTATATAGAGAAAATAAGATTCATGCATAGTAACTCATTTGGTTACCTCCATAAATGATTAAGGAACAAAAAATATGTACATTTATATTATAATTGTGTACAATTATTAAAATATTTAAAAATATAATTTCCAATTAAATACAGTAAGTCATTGATTAAAAGTTATATTAATAACTTATAGGTCTAATTACTAGTTACTGACTGGATGAATTAGATTATTTTGTATTATTATTATTATATTACAATTCAGACATTAATTTGAATGGCTTATTTTTATTGTCTATGAATGAATGTGTTTTAGATTTTTCATTTAAAGGAATGGAGGTATATACCAGGAACAGCCATGTTTTTTCAACAAAAGAAAGAAACAAAACCTATTGACCCTCTATATGACAATAGATCTGGGGTCAATTTACAATATATTGGATCTACTCGCAAGTGTTTAGAAATGACCAAAAAGGATACCACTCTGTAAATATTTAATTATTAATTGATAAAATCAATTTTTATTGAAATTTAATTAGACATTGGTCAAGTATACTCCTAATTACTGGAAAAAATAATTCTACCAGTTTCCTGCCATTTATGTATTTTACAAATAATAAGATTAAATTTACTACACATTTTGTATACACTACATAGGTCAACTCCAACAATCAACTAAAAACACTCTTAACTCAAATTTGAAGAACACATACACTAAAAAGTTCATAAAATTCACTAATAGTTACTTAACTATTAAAATAATAATAATAATAAAAATTATATTTAACACATAAAGAATATCCTTTCGTGCAACTAATACATGTCTGTCATAGCAAATGTGGACTACACGTTTACAAATAATATTGGTACTAGTAAAAATATTCCAAATCACATAAATTTGGATTTTTTTATTCTGGCCTTTATGGAGGAATTGTATGTATAACCCTGCTAATTTCTATGTATTTGAAAAGTTTATTATTTTTACTACGATAGTTTTCTATAAATATATAATGTAGGAGTACTTGAGCTTCTTTTATAGTTTTTTCTATAAAAATGAAGTCAGATGTTAGTTGAAAAATAATGTAATTAATTACTTAATAATGATTTAATTTTTCAATGGATCCAACATGAACAATAATTTTAAATAAAAATTTTAAGTTTTAACTTTTTGGATCATAATTAGTATTATCAAGTATTGTACAATTTAAAAGATTTGTTTTAACCTCAATTATTCTGTATTGTTAATTGGACTTTGTAATACATTATGTATTATGTATATTTATTGTTGAACTATTTAAGAACTATTTAACCTAAGTACTCAAAATTGATGATTACTGATGTAGAAATTATCTACACATTGCATATCAATGTTCAGATGTTCAAAGTGAAATATAAATTGAATTAATACAAGATTAACCAATTTATTTTAAATGAGTTATTATAAATAAAAGATAATAATATTTGCGATAAAACATATTAGTTTAGAAGAATATAACTTATATTTGATAAGTGATGCTAAACTCTAACGGTTTATTATAAATAGTTGTAGCAATAAAAATTAAAAAAAAAATTGTTTAAGCTGAACGCAAGAATTTATTAATTTTATTATAAAATAATTTCACTAAACTACCGTTTGATTGAATATTATATAATTATTTGTGGATACAACAATAAATTATTGATTTACAAATTCTTTGATGCTATTGCTTGATCACTCTTTATTAAAGTGATATATTTTTCTAACTGTTGTACTTTAAGCTTACACCAAACCAATGGATCGGTTAATCCAATAATACGAGATGCAGCCAAAGCAGCGCCTTCTTCTTCTCGTACAGTTACACAGCCCAAACCTAATTAAAAGTATTAATTATTAATGAATTGTTTAGATAAGCAATTTATAATTATTATTTTTTTTTTACCAGATGGAACATTTAATGAAGACCATATGTCTTGATTAACATTGGAAGAGTTTAAAGGTGGACAATTTATTACGGGTAAATTAGTATAGCCAGCAATTACTGGACCTAAACCATTACTACGGCCAGCCACAGCAACTATGACAACAGGGATGCTTAAACCTGAAATACAAATAAATACACTTAAATGACAAACTAATAACTTACTCTATTATTATTACCTTCATATTTATCAACCATTTTCAAAACAAATTCAGTGCTTTTATGAGCTGAACCAATTCTAATTTCAGTTTTAATACCCATAACATTTTGTGTATAATGTGCAATTTTTTTACCAAAACTTTCATCACTACCTGATCCCATAACAATTACAACCTAAATCATTAATTACATTTTAAAAATTGATTCATATTAATTTGTCACTCATGTTACATTATTCATTTACTAAAAATTAATACATACCAAACCAGTTGATGGCTGAGCCAAATTTTGAACTTTTTCAGAAACCCATTTAAAATTTGTCTTAATTGTTTCCAGATCAGTAGCTGTGACATTGCTTAAATTTCTGTATACTTGTTTGTCCAACATCAATCGTTTGTCTCCATTAGGCCATAACCTCCATGAATCGTTATCTATTACATCTGCTAATAATATTTTTCCTAAAACAAAATGTATATATTTTTAATAATATAATATTAAATAAATATTTTGATTTGTGTAGTTTTTATAAATAATATTAGTACCGTCAGAACTAACACCAAATTCAATTTTCATATCAACTAAAGCAATATTTTGTGATGCCCACAACTTTTCCAATACTTCAAATACACAGATAGTTGTTTTTCTCATTATTTCATATTCAGCACTTCCAATAAGAATATTTCCTATTTTAAACTCAACTGACAACAACTGCTGTTCAGACCATTGAGGATCATCATTTTTATCATCCTATTGAAAAATTTATTCAAAATTGATTTTATCAATAAATACAATATTTTAAAATTTTTAAGTAAAATAAGATGATTCGATTCGTATGTAATTGTTATATATGATTTATAAATACCTTGTAAAAAGTTTCGACTAATGGTGGAGTAAATCTATAACCTTCTTTCACTCCTGGATTGCGTTTCAGAAAAGATCCTGTAGCAATACGTCTTGATACCCATTCAATTGGAATCATACTACATTTCTTGCTTATAAATGTATTATTGGATGTACCATTTTTTGAAACAAATGCAGTATTAATTCCTAAGACAACATTATGATTAATACATATGAAGTTGTAAATATAAAGAGCATTTGAAAGAATTATATACCTAAATCTTGTAAAATTTTAAATATAGCTGTTGTGGTTTCTGTAGCTATAATTGCTTTGCCTTCTATATCGTTGCTTTTGATGCCGTTGTGAGCAGTAATTCGGTCTTTGCTCACCATCAACACATTGTCCGTATCAGGTAAGTCGTATATGACTTTTGTTTTTCCTTCGATGATCACTTCGCCCAAATTGAGACCTAGAGAAATCACATGTTCAAATGGTCATAGATATTAGTTTTAGGAAAACTGAATTGAATTATAAGCAATTACCATTAGATTGGGGTTGGGCCATTTCGAAATTGTTAATAATTGTGAACAGGTGTATACGATAATACTACGAAGCGAAGTACCACTATGTAGACACTAGTTGATCAGTTGATGGGTCTACGCGTCGACGGTCAGCGAAAGAATGCCTTGCCTTGAGGCCTGATCCTGCTGTTCGAAATAAAAGTTGGAACTATTACCGGCTCCCGCCAATACTCGCGGTTGATACTTGTTGGTGATAATAATCTAACCTGGAAATAATGTATTGTGTTCAGTGTTCAAACTGGTTTGGCGGCTTATTGAAAATACAAACAAAAAAAAAAAACGTGTGATCGTACTTTGGAATTTGAGGCGAAATAATAAATGCGTAATAGGCAACTGAACTGTGTGTTTCTGACTGTAATAGACTGGTCACTGGTAGAACAGTCAACCGACAACCACTGACGACTAAGAAAGTGAGAAATTTTGTCAACGACCACTGCGCCTGAATATAGTTTTCTGTGCTTGATTCCCAAGAAGGTAATTGACGTTTTCGCCTTTTATTTATTTATTAATTAAAATGTTGACTCCGGTACAATCTTGCGCTTACGTATGCTATTGAATATTTTAATTAACGAGCATTGCTAATTTTATAATAATATTCTCGAGATAAGCGTTATTCGTACGTCAGTTATTTTTTTTATGATAAACTTCGATATCTCCAGTTCACGGTAGTTCATCCTCCATTTATTATTACAATTCGATTTCGGATATGTTATAATTATGCTCCATTGTTTCTCTATCTACTCGGGTCATTACTACAACAAATATTCACACTGCCTAAAAGATGATTATTAATCTGATCTATTTGAAAATATTTGATGCCCACATGATTAATGACCACATTTTTTGTTAATAATTTTTATTCAATTTCTCTGTTGCTTCACACCCATGTTCAATGTTCACTTCAATACATTTTCCACGTGTAAAATTCTATAGCATTCAATAGGTAATTTTGTCGTTTTATTCAGTGAGTTGATACATACCAATAATTAGAATGCATGCACAAATTTCATTCTAGCTATTTCATTTCATTAGATTATTTTCAATTCTTTAATAGTTTTACTAGTTATATAACTTTTTTCCAATTTAGTGTTTATTTGATACAGCTTCAGTTACAAACTTACCTTTCGACTATTTTAATTATAGTATATTTATTTATTTATAGGTATGCATATATTTTCAGATATAGTACATATTTCTATAATTGAAGTAACAGTTAAAATTATTGTCAATTTTTTTTTTTATCCTAGGTTCAAATATGTCTGTTGAAGAAGATGACAGACAATTACGCCATGAATGTGGTGTATTTGGTTGTATAGCTTCTGATCCATGGCCAACTGATGTAGACGTAGCTCAAGTTATTTGTCTTGGATTGTTAGCTCTACAACATCGGTAGTATTATTTTTTATTACATTATTATAGTACATAATATGGAAAAACTTATTTTCAAAGTAAATTATTTCTATTTCTCCTGTTTTTGCTTTTTTGATTTTCTTAACAATGCATCATTCATAATTAAATAATATGGTATAGTTTTCTTGAAATATTTATTCTAAATAATACTTAACATTTTTACAGAGGTCAAGAAAGTGCTGGTATTGCTATGAGTGAAGGTAATAATCATACCCATTTTAATGTCAAAAAAGGTATGGGCTTAGTCAGTAACATATTCAATGAAGAAGCAATAAAAAAACTTAAAGGTAATGAATAAATAAATACATATATAATTAAGAAATAAGTTATATTAATAACCACATGTGTGATGTATGGTATAGGTAATCTTGGAATTGGACATACAAGATATTCTACTAGTGCTGGTTCTGAAGAAGTTAACTGTCAACCATTTGTTGTGCATTCAGCTCATGGTGCCTTAGCAGTTGCTCATAATGGTGAATTATTTAATGCAGGAAAATTAAGGCGTATGGTAAATGTTACTTAATTGAGATTTTTATGTTCATTAATTATATATAATTTATATTTAGGTTTTAGCTAGAGGAGTTGGTCTTTCTACTCATTCGGATAGTGAACTAATTACTCAAGCTTTATGTTTGAACCCTCCTGATATTGAAATTGATGGCCCCGATTGGCCAGCCCGTATTAGACATTTTATGGAACTAACCAAGTTGTCTTATTCAATTGTAATAATGGAAAAAGATAGAATATTCGGGGTACGTGATCCATATGGTAATAGACCTCTCTGTATTGGCAAATTGATGTCTTTAACTGATCCAGATAAAGGTTATTATAAACAAATATTCGAATACATAATTTAATTATTAACAAAAAAAAAAAAAAAATCTTAAATTGTATATTAATGTAATTGTATTCTTCAAACAGAGGATGGTTGGGTTGTATCATCTGAATCATGTGGATTTCTCTCAATGGGTGCTAAATATGTAAGAGATGTCTATCCTGGAGAAATTGTAGAGTTTACAAAGGAAGGATTTCATACGGTATCTATAATGGGTCGACCATACAATCGTCCACAAGCATTTTGCATTTTTGAATATGTTTATTTCGCTAGACCTGATAGTATATATGAAGGTAAAAATTAAATTGGTTTAGTAACTAGTATATTCATTTTATTTAATATTATCGATATTTGATTATGTTTTTTAAATATTTATCTATTTTTAAATTGATTATTAATATTAAAATTATATAGGACAAATGGTTTATTCAGTCCGATTGAGGAGTGGAATTGTGTTGGCCAGAGAAAGTTTTGTTGAAGCTGATATTGTTAGCTCAGTCCCAGAATCTGGAACTGCTGCGGCTCATGGATTTTCAATGAAAGTGAGAAATAAAGTTTATATTGTACTGAGCATTATTGATGCGATAATTTATTATAAATAGTTTGTACAATTTCATTGAATTTTTCAGTCCAATATTCCGTTTGCGGAAGTATTATACAAAAATAGGTATGTTGGTCGAACATTCATCCAACCCAATGCACGACTAAGAAGATTAGGTGTAGCTAAAAAGTTTGGTGCTATTGTTGAAAATGTAGCCGGAAAGAGAATAATTCTTATTGATGATTCGATTGTGAGAGGAACCACAATGGGACCAATCATAAAATTACTGAGGGATGCTGGAGCCAAGGAAGTACATATTCGTGTAGCATCTCCTCCTCTTAAATTTACATGTAATATGGGTATTAATATACCTACTAAAGCTGAACTTATAGCTAACAAATTGACCATTGAACAATTGGCTAAACATATTGGTAAGTGTATTTAATTTAACTAAAAACATTTTTATCAAGTTATATAGATCATAATATTTATACCTGAATAATATTATCTTCAGGTGCTGATACTCTTGCTTATTTGTCAGTTGACGGCCTTAAAGAAGCAGTAACAGAAAAAATGTCAAATAAGGATGCAGTTGAAGTTGGACATTGTACGGCATGTCTTACTGGAGAATACCCTGAAGAATTGACTTTCTGAATGTTATAAAAGTATTATTGTAATTAATTTTGTTTAATTAGAACAATTCATTTTTTATACTTCTATCTTTCTAAAACATTTCATGATTGTTATAGGGTGACAATATTTTGTTCAATTTATTTAAATAAGATACTGGTTACTTATATCGAAAATTATATTTAAGATCAGTCATTCAAAAGACTATTGTTTATACTTGGTTAAATTAATTTAAATCTATATTATAGCTATGCACCCAAATATTATAAGTAGATAAGCATGAAATCAAATAAAAAATTAAGGCAGATTTTTTTTTTCATGTCTAGAGTTGTTATCTAGCATCTACCAATGTTAAAAAAAGTTTTTTTAAAAATATTAAATATAATATCATATTATTTATTAGGTCATTTAGATTTATTAATATATTCAATATTGTAATAGCTTATATTTTAATTTTTTAAATACTTTTTTGTGTTAATGAATTAAATTAATTAGTTGATTATTTGTATGGAATTTTAAAATTAAATTTATTAAATTTATTGTGCTCTAGGGCTTAAAGTTCACATTTTAGCTCTATGGCATAATATTATACATCAGATTAATTAATACTTACTCACTAGGTATATTTTTTTAAGTTATATATTTAAAACATTAAATATAATAAAAATATCCAAAGCTTCTTACTTATCGTATATTATAACCAGATTAAAAAAGAAAATCAGTTCTTAATATTAATCTGTGTTATTAATTCATAAACATTTTTTGTATTAAAGAAATGTAGATTTTGAGCATCCTAAACAACAGCCTTATTTAACAATTGGTTGCACAAGTGCACATTTAACGGTATTTGAAGAAGATTGAATTCACTGGGTATTCTTTTAATGAACTACAATAAATTCATGGTGAATTTCCACTTATGAAAAAAAAATCTATTTAAAGCACAGCATTTGAAACTTATTTGTTATGATTTTAAAAATAGATTTTAATAACTGATGAATATTTGAATATGAATAAGGAGTTGCACACAATTTCCAATTGCTAGTATAATATTATACTCAACAACTTTTTTTTAAATTTTATGTTTTTAAAGTTTAATCATATCTACTTAAAAAGTAAATGTGTAGACAGTCCTATCAAGTCTGTATTAAAATGGAAAAGAAAATTTGATTAAAAAAAATATTCATACGTCATGAATTGACGTGTTTCCAAACTGAGGAAGCGATAATTTGATGGAATAAGCCAGGACTTAAAAACCCTAGACGTAGATGACAGGAGGAAAATTATCTAGGACAGGAAAATATGAAAGGCTTTGACAGTGGTGGCGAAGACTTTGAGAGTTATGAAGCCAAGAAGTGTAGGTATAGTTACAAAAAATGATATTCAATTCTCTAGTATATGCAGCCATATAGCCATATAGGTAGTATAGGTATGCATTTTAAGTAGGTATATCTACTTACGTCCTATACACTGTACAGTATCTAATTCCGTAATCTTCAGTCTTAAATTAATCAACTATATCATCTGATAATTTTTGGCACTTAATGGTACCTACATGTTAATTGGTTTTTTTATTTGCTCTTGATTACAAGGGCTGAAGGGAGTGTCTTTAAGATACATTACATTATCTAAATTGGTTCGTCTATGTGGATCTGATGTATTGTAGAGGCTTGTAGGAATAAAAAAAAAAATCAATGAAGTACCCGTTGAATATAAAAATGTCTATTTTAAGTAGAAAACTGGCCGTAAATTACATTCAAGATCTTATCAATATTCATCAACAATGACATTTTCTTATCAACCTTATTCCAACAACATCACACAGAGTTCTATTTAAATTAACAAACTTATGGTGTGTACTGTGTACATATTATTATTGAGGGTATAAAAATTACTATTTCAATTGGAACTAACTATAGAACGCATCTACTTGTATAAATCATAAACATTTCACAGACGTAATTTACATTTCATAATTTTCGAATTATTAGTTAATAGTTGCCAGTTGATACCTATATAATATGTACCTAATACAAAAAAAAAATTGTACTAATACTGGTAACATCATGGACGTGTTTATTTATACAATATAATCCATATTTATATACGTATACTGGAATGTATCAAAACAAATAATAATAAATTATAACCGCCTGTGCGCATATATATTATGTACTCTTATACCTAATTCACAAACAATCTTATGTTACAGTTGTTCGTCTGCCACGAATCCAACGTTTTGTGTTCCGTTTTCCGTAGTCTTCGTTGGCGATTTTCTGAAACGGAAAAATCGTTTTGTCAATTTCAATACATTCCTTACGCATATACAGTGTGTTTCACTCAAATGGCGTAACACGAAATATTTCCGTTCAGTGTCACTGGACGGAAATATTTCGTGTTACCATTTGAGTTAAACACACTGTATATATATTGGTGTACATAATCAGACGCTAGGGCTATAGTAAGACCATAGGCGCAACTAGAGTTTATATTTTGGGGGGCTAAGTCCTCGCCCCCCTAATTGCGCCTATGAGTAAGAACGCTCTTGTACATAGAAAAATCGATTATGTGCACCAATAGTAAAGTAAGCCCGCACTCAAATATGTCACGATCATAATGTGTACAGGAGAGCAAACCACGTACGTTTTGAGTCCAAAGCGTTCCCCGTCTTCGATTGTCACGGGCAATTGGGCACCTCTCGTTTCCGGCAACAGCAGACACAGGACAGCGCCGACCAGAGGAAACGTGCCGAAAACCATCGGCGGCAAGTACACGTGGAACACTCCCTGTAAAACCATCGCCGTGTGTGTTTGGCCGTATTATAATAATAATAATAATAATGGTAAAATAATGGAACAATACCTAATCAAAATCTGCACATCATACTCGTGTATTATATGTTAGGTAAGTACTGCCCGTACAGCGAAACTTCTACATGACATGCATAAGCCACTGACGTTCACGAGGAATTTTACAATATACATTTTGAATTTATCCACCAACGTTAGGAGCAGAGACGTTATCGGGACTTTTTACTGGGGGGAGGGAATGTTTATTGATTGTATTTTATTTTTTCTATTATTATCATTTATCATTAAATATTAGTTAAACAGACAACTCCATAGTATTACCTAAAAAAAAGGCCATAGGAGAGGATCCATACCTCTCCCTTGAGAACGTCCATGGCTAGGAAAGTAAAACGTGGTAGCTTATAGGTAATCCATAATGTCGAATCTCGAGAGGTTAGTATAATATATGTAATACTGTAGTCTGTAATAGATATTATAAGACTCGGCCAGACAGGTTATATTATAGGGAAATACCTCGTTTAGGGACGGTCAAATAATGTTGTCATGGGAGGCAAGTAATTTCCGTGTGTTAAACATCTATCAAAAATAATATGGTGTAGATACTTTAAATATAGTAATGGGAATTTTTTGTAAATTTACCAAAATTTATAATTTTTATTGCTATATTTTAAAAAAATCTAAATTTTCTTCTTTTCAATAAATATATTATGTTATAATTCGATAACGACGATGACTCATAGTCTTAAATATAGTTAAAAATATTATTAATATTGAAAAAAGCTCATGGGGTATATATCACCGTCAGTCCCAATCCCGTTTGAACGTCACTGGCATTCACCTTATAAAGCCATTTTTGAAATAATCATCTAATTAAAATTATTCATTTTTGCATTCACGGAGCCTGGAGTACCAATGCACTCGCCCTCATACCTGGGCCACTGATATGACCATATAGCTACGCTTCATAGGTGGTCATCGAGGGAGGGGAGAGGGGGCTAAGCCCTCCAAAATCGAAACATTATTTGAAATGTTATTCGTTGTTTTTTTAATTATCATTTTACATTGGATTATTATAACTCCCCCCCCTAAAAATTCAACCAAATGTTTCGCTTAACCTGTAAGATCTGGTATTAGGTAATCCAATTTTTAGGTGTCCATCAGTACTTAAGAGTTACGCAGTACATTGTTTTATTATTATTATAAGCAAGTATATTTTATATTTCCATGTTAGTCTATGATGTAAATTATGAGTATGCGAACCAGTGACGAGACGAACGGAGCTACAATGGAACCAATCCTGGCACACATGGAAGCCGATCCTACTCCGACGTTACGCACGACCGTCGGAAACAATTCACCGCTGAACAGATATATGGTCGGGAAAGCTATCGATGATCCGACGATGCCCAACGACGCCAGTATGAACTTGTAGTGTTCAACTTCTGAGTCTGTAATTTATATTATCACGTGTTGAAAATTTGAAATACAATATATACCTATACGGTAAGTTATTCATAGTAAAATATATTTTATATTAAACACATGTATATTTAACATATTTTAAAGTATTAGTTTATACACGCTAATAGGTGATATCGAGTTAATAAGAACTATAATTTATATGTACATTTATATATAATATATATTATAAATTATATTTATTGAAATAAGTTGTTGGGAATCTCATAAGAATAATGTTCCCGATCATTCTTATTGAAATATCACCAATTGCATTTTAAACATTTTGCATATAAAACGCATATTTGTCAATTTTACGGTGTATATATATATATTAATAGCACATGTTTTTGTTTTATCCAGTATTTTCCTGATTTCTATTATACCTATAACCTTGTAAATTTGTCAAATTATTCGAAGGTGTATACCATGAAATTAATCGGCCTAATACAGTGTTTCTCTAACTGGTAGGTCGCAAAAAAATTTTGAATTATATAGATTTTAGAAATGTAAGTAAGTATACGATATACATAAAACTTTAAAAATTTTCAACTACACATAATAACTTCCAATTTATTGCAATTTTGACATATTTCATAAACATTAGAACTTTAGACGCTTATAAAAAAATTTGTGAATAACGATTTTCGATTTTTTTTTTTTAATTGCGATATGCACAATTTATTATAAACTTGGTATTAAATTTTCAAATTTTTTTTTATCGATATTTCAAAAAAAAAATATAAAAAATGTATATTTTGGTATCCCCGACACTTTTGAAAACTATTGAACATTTTTAACTTTTGACATCCCAAAGTACCTATACTAGGTTCAATTTTATTTCAGACAAGTTGCTGTACAAGCAAATCGAGGCATTTGTACTGCTCCAAAACGTGATAACACGCATAAAAACACACACACAGATGGCACAAAAATGTTAAAAAAAATTACATGAAAAAATTATATTAAAAATTTATATTACACCATAAAAATCGATACTTAAACATTGTTTTGATAAAAAAAAACTGGTTGTGGTGAGGTCCATTAACTCAGCACTGCCATATTAGAAATTGAATTTCAAAATTGTATAGTATTTACTATATACTCAATTTTGTACACCCTCGCAAATACGAGAAAAATCAAATTTCCCGTGTCCGTGCTGCGGTAACGTTACTCCAGCACTGCCCATGCATAATTATTCTTATCGAACCCAAATTTGATTTTTACGATAGAGCACGCGCACGGGAAATTTGATTTTTTCCGTGTTTGCGAGGGCGTAGAAAATCTGTTTTTGGTTGTACAAAATCGTACAAAACAAAGTACCATAATGTTCATAATACCATAAAAATGTTGAAATTAAATTTCTAATATGGCAGTGCTGAGGTAACGGACCTGTTGTGGTGGTATAATGGAACGGTAAGCGCGATGATTTCTTTAGAAAAAAAAAATGAACTCTCGATGGGTTGAACAATCCGTGTGTTCCTCAATAATTACGATAATTCATCTAGTTTTCCAACTGATGAAGCATCGGATTGATAAACCATATCATTGTCATCGCTTCGCGCACCACCCTGTTCAGTAGGTGTGCTATCGGATTCATCGAGGAGTAAGTGCACCTGATTTTTAGAATTTTCGAGAAACGTCGAAATACATCTGATGACCAATCTGATTAACCATCAATTGTATTGAGGAACACACGGCATATTTGTTGTTTTTCGCCCGTCCGAAAACCATATAGTATATTATGACGGTACAACCTATAGCGTACCATGTTTATCGTATACTTACTCTGCGGCAAGAACGTGATGAGTATGCACGCCACGGCCGTCACCAGGTTGGCGGACAGCAGCGTGTTCCGGCGGCCGAACTTCTCCATCAGGTATATGCACAGGAACGCGCCCGGCAACTCGATCAGCCCGGACGACGCCACGTTGACGAATATGTTGCCGCCGATCTCGCCCATGTACTGCGCCAGCCCGTAGAAGCACAGGCCGCACACCGTCCAGTTGAAGAACACGGCCAGCGTCTTCTTGCGCAGGTTCGGCGTCCGGAACAGATCGAACACGTTGCCCTTGTTCTCATCCCCGTTACGGCTGCCCAAGGCCGCGCCCAGCGTCTTCTCGAACTCGCCGTCCAGCTTCCGGTTGTTGCGCTCCGCCCCCGCGGCCAATATCCTGCGCGCCTGTTTCTCCTTGCCCACCGCCAGCAGCCATCTCGGGCTCTCCGGGATTATCCTGCGCCGCGCACGTATTTTTTTTTTTTTTATGTACCATCATTGCGATACAATAGTATTTATTTACTGCGGTTTAGGTGTAATATAATATATTATATACAATTGACTCGGTGAGTAGAACAACAGTATAATAATAATAATAATAATAATAATAATAATATACTAGTCCGAAAAATACGATTTGATATCAATCAAGTTTAAAGTTTGTAAACAATAGTATGTACCTACTGTTTTGCCGCTGGTCAAAGTTACATACATGCCGGTTACAAGTGGAAAAGTGCTGGATTAGTACTGCTCTTGCATTCAATATTTAGATCAACATTAGTTGAGTTGATGAGTTGATCCATAAAAAGAAAATGAAATATCGTATTATCGTATTTCGGGTTAGTATAACTTAATTTCGTACAGTTAATGTGATGCTGATTTACTTCAATCGGATCTAAATTCTCTCTATGAATGGCGTACAAATAATACACATTTGCTTTTAATATTAATAAATGCAAGTTAACGTCATTTTCTATATTCCATAGCTAGAATCGTTCCTAACTTTGATTACTATATAAATGCAGAAATACTACCTCGGACTATGGGGCCTATTAATTAATTATTAATTAAGACCTTGGTATTTTCAATTATGAAAACTATAAATGATTTAAAAATTAATTTATTCATCTCACCAAGTTTCCACTCATATAAAACTTATTGTAATTGTATATTTAATAATTCTCAGACCTCTTAGCTACAATCTTAATTTTTAATTTTTATCTATTGTTGTTATATTAGTACTTGGTAATTCTGAGCTACAATTTTTATTTTTATTTTTCTATTTTTCGCAGTTGTTATTTCAGTGTTATTTCATTGTCAGTCATATATTGTATACGAGCGATTATTACTTAACCCATTTTTTTGTAATTGGGCAAGGCCCGTTTAAAACTTAAATAAATTAATAAATACTGCTTTTCCACTCACTGATTCAATTGTGTCTTAGGATGGTGGTTTGGACGATCGCAAGACTAGCAGAATACTAAAAATGACAAATAATACTACAACCACGTTTCACGTACCTAAATAGCTAGATTTGAAATTTTATTTTCTTTATAAATACATATTTCGAGTTTTTTTTAGTGCGTATGCCGTATAGGTATTATTATTATATTTTCTTCCATTTTATACTTTTGAATGCATATATTCTAAATAATTTATCATTTTATGTTTATCCATATTTTCCCGTCTAATTTAATCTAATATATAGGTACAACTAAAATATTATTAAATGTAAAATTATTTTAAATTTTGATCATAATAATATGATTGTTCGCCGATTCATGGTTTTCCTAGAAACATGTCTCGAGGATCGCCTATTACTTATTAGATATATTTTAATTTAATTATAAAATTGAAAACGATATTGTTCAGGGCATCTCAATGCCGTTCGTTCAAAAGTTAAAATTAAACAGCTACCATACATGTTTTTTTATATATATAAAATAATAATATAACAAATTGTATATTAAAATGTATTTTATAAATGATATTAGGAGGGAAAGGCGGCGAATTGGAAAGTGCAGCCTATAGGCGAAAACCATAAATACGTCACTGATAATATACATGTATACAATATACAGTATATATACAATTCAGTATGCATAAAAATGCTTTTATCTTATTTAACTCGTAAAAAATCAGTTTGTCATGATATTTTAACAAAACATTATTAATTTTATTTTTTTATTTTTTACTTCCCAAAGTGTAGGTACAAAAAATTCTGACCGGATGTTATACACTTGTACGCGAATGGCACACTAAGCTACCTAACTATATCGTTATAATACTTAACCACAGTGGCCACGGAAGTTTTTCTAAATGCGGTTAGATAAATGCAGGTAACCACCTTCCCGGTTCCTGCAGTGTGGTATCGTGTAAACTTATTTAACATGCTCGTATTATTATTCAACGGTACTCACCACCAGTAAGTGAAGAAAAACAACGAGGGCAATGTTATTGCCAGCTGGAACTGTCTCCAGTTCCTGATGAAGTACGAGATCAAAGCCATACTCATATGGCCCAAATTGAAAGGGATGTGATGCAATGTGCTGACAACGGTACGCCATTTTCCGCCAACTACTTCCATAGCTATTATAATATGACGTGTTCATATCGAAAACAAAGATATAAAAACAATTAACGACCATGGAT
The DNA here is from genome assembly GCA_025469195.1 of Chaitophorus viminalis. Classification (NCBI taxonomy): domain Eukaryota; kingdom Metazoa; phylum Arthropoda; class Insecta; order Hemiptera; family Aphididae; genus Chaitophorus; species Chaitophorus viminalis. The sequence goes on from JAIPRK010000994.1 coordinate 77,641, forward strand.
ATATCGAATAATTAGGATTAAAATATTAAAAATATCATGTTTTCTTGCCACTATCGGATGTTATAATACGAGTATTACGTTTTTTTTTATGCTTTAAATTTAACTTAAAACACGAACAATAAGAAATAAGAGACCGGTCTATAATATTATAATATGTTACAGATGTGTGATTATCTTATCATGCTATATTCTTGTAATTTCATATCATTCTGTATTATACTTCACAGAAATAGTGATCACTACATTGTCAAAAAAATTCAATTAGGTTGATTCTATACAGGACAGGATCACTATAGTCTATACTCAATAGTTTCTTACAATATATTAGTATCACCTTGTATTATTGAGGGCAAAAAGACACTGGCACCGGGTTCCTTAACTCTGGAATTTACTTAGTTACTGCAAATTATTATCGTTATCAATTCATTGAATGTGAATTTATACGTATCATTAATTAGTAAAATCGATTTATAACTGTTCGAAATATATTTTCGGACAGCTAATTTAATATAAACAAATATTCGACACCCAGTTGTCCCTACCGTTAATTATAACACATGGCGTATGCAATTTGACCTAGTACATTGATTGACAAGACAATGTTGTGGCAAAACAGCGAGTAAAGGCCACGCGCTAAGATCAGTAATAGTCGCATAGCGATTTGATGATGTCATGATATGAAAAAACCATTATTTTTGATATGCAAACTGAATGGGATGTTTAAGTGAATCTATATGAACCCAAAAAAATTATACATAAGCATTAAAACTGTATGACACGCACAACAGTGATTTATACTGCCAAATATTATAACGATCAAACAATATTATATAATTTTCAATCATATCGCTATTATTTTATAATTGTACATTATATTACATTATCAAAACCTTTAAATGATCCATGGGGAAGAGTTATTTTCTGCATTTTACCAAATATTATTAGGTAGCTATTTATTTATCAGTAATAGTATACTCTACTACGGTTATTTTAAAGTAAAACGTGTATTACACTAAACACTGAGTTAGATAATTGTAGTTTTCCGGAATTTATACTAATACTACTGCTGCTACAACTATAACTACCGTAGGTAGGTGCACTTGTGGTTTACCAGTTACCACTAAATCGCTCGTTATTATTCTCCTATATATTCATGGTCAATTATCCAAACAAATATTTTATTTGTTTTCACAAGGTTGCTGTTTACGTTAAATAAAAATGGTACGGGAGACAAATGTATAATAATGTATATTTATATTTAATACCCGGTCTATTATAATACTATGGTCTGTGGATAAATATTACGAAATGTAAATCCCTGTAATAGATATATTATACCTATTAATACACCGCGAAATTTAAATATAGTAAACAATTGGGTTTTAAGTACTTCGGGCCACTTTGAACAACATGCAACAAATTTGATAAATTACATAATAAAGGCTTATTTCAGACTAGCAGCACTCACTTAAAACGAAGCTACTAATCATTAGACCTCCAATGGCCAATGCGGTTGCAAACCTAAGTGGCAGGAACAGCTCGTACCAAGGAGCTAGTGACGTGCCAACTCCGGCAACAAGTAACAAAACAATAGCAAACATCATTGGTATTTTTCTACCGTACCTATAAAAAAAAAAAAAATATTTTTTTTCCACGGTAAACGTATAAAAAGTAATGTTGTTATTAATATGTACGTTAAATGATATTAATAGTGATTAATATTCAACGCATGATAGATTTAAGACCGCTAATGATTTTTTTTCAAGTCTATATTTAATTTGTAACTTGTGTTTCCTTAAATATTCTTTTACAAATTATATAATATAACCATAGAAGTACCTAGTAACTTTTTCTTATCTACAAACCTATCTATAATAAAATAAAATGTAAAATTATTAAGTGTAACTAATATTAATACCTGTTTCTAATTCTCATTGGGAACTAGTGGTGGAAAATCAAGAATCGCAGGAGTTTAATTAAATCCAGAGTATTTACATTCGTAATACATAAAGTTAAAGATTTTGTATTAATTTTCACTTCAAATATTAATTCCCTAAAACCAAATTTATTTAAAATAAATAAGTAATATTGGTTTGTTATATTTTAGAAATTGAAATTTGCTATATGTAATTTTGTTCTAATAATCTTGTGTTAAACTATATATACTTATTGAGTTATGCGTATTTGAAAAAAATCCATTTGGACCATTTTCACTGAACGTATTTTGTATATGTATATATTATATATAGAATTGAAATCAAATGTATTGCTGCAAAATGTACTTACAAAGTATTGACTGCTTTGTTATATTGTTATTAAAGTACTATTTAGTGGACGGTATATATTAGTGGTGGGCATATCCGGATTTAAAAAATCCGGATTATTCGGATTTATCAAATCCGGATTTGATAGGTTATCCGGAGTATCCGGATTATTCAATTCAATTTTGCGGTTCGATGACTCATTTTTAAATTCTAATTATATTTAAATTCATTTACATACATTTTTGAACGGGTATATTATATTTCTGATGCACTCAACTACCAGTGTTGTTTTGTGTTTAGCAATAAAAAAAATTAATTAATCTGAATAATCCGGATACTTCGGAAAATCCGGATATGAATTTAATTCAAATCCGGATTTGAATATTCGTATATTCGGATTTTATGCCCATCCCTAGTATATATGCTATATAGTTATAGGTAGTATTACCTTTTATTAGTATTGTTAATGATGGATTGATTACTTGCATTTTTACGGTACATAAAATGTACAAATTTAATTTCTAATTATATTATTATGTCTTCAGATTTTAGATTTTCATAATAATATCTAATAGAGAACACATTGATTTGGATACAAAATGATATATGGTTAACTATACGAGTGCATGATGTGTACTATGTATATTGTACGTACTTGTCGGAGAACATACCGAACAGTACGTTGCCAATGAGTACTCCAAACATGAACACCGACTGTGCGATGTTGGACAGTTGGAATCTGCCGCACACCAAGTCCCACTATAGATACAGAACAAAAACAAATAATTATTAGTGGGGGGGAAGCAGAAAACACACGATTTCCCATCAGAAAGCAGAAAGCCTCTAAATAATTATTTATTATTATTAATCGTATATAATGTTGTTGTAAAAACCGACGGTGCATGTGTTTCGCACTTCTTCAATTCTTTCCTCGGGACATAAAATCTTATTACCTCGGTGATGATGGTCTCTTGGAACACGGACCGGTCGTAGGCGAATCTCTGGCACGGCACAATGTCGCGCGTGAGCGGATCGCGTGAACTGCATCGGGTGTCGGACACGTTCAGAAAAGCGGTCGCGTTGTCGTCGATGTCGCACTGGAATGGCGTTTTGGCCGCCAAGAATATGATGGCCAGCTGGTGCCAGGCGATGGGAAACTTCAACAGGGACAACGCGAATGTTATCCAAAACTGCCACCATCCGAAATCGCCCAAAGCCCTGTGCACCGGGTCGTCGTTTTTCTTCACCGCGCACGTCTTGGCGTCGTTGTCGTGCTGTTGCTCCTTGTCGCCGCAACCGACGTCCGAATGTTGTTTTTTCGTATCGTCCGACACTGTTGAAGGCCAACACACGATTACCGTTATATTATTATCGTAATTAATCTGACGGTCCGTGTTTTTATACAGACCGGACCGGACCGGACTGACACATTTCAACAAAGACCAGCGCCGGACCGGACCGGATTGATGCGTTTTAACATAGACCAGGACCTATGTATAACTTATAACTTATCGTAGTGTATACATTTAGAAATAAATAATAATATTGAAAATATAATACGCGTAATTTCATTAATTCACATTCTTTTTATAGATCAGCAATGGGTGAATATTATGTCAGCAACAAGACAATATAGATATAGTATGACGAACTATGTTGATGTTCTAAAACATTTTAATCTGAATTAAAACAACATAAATAATATAATTATTGTGTTATTTGTTTTACCGCGTAATGTAAATAATATATTATACAATAATTAGTATCACTAGACCGGACCATATAGACCGAATTTAAATTGAAGACGGACTGGACCGAACCGGACCGAAATTATTAACCGGACTACATTAAATTTAAAACCACAAGGACCGAAAAATACTGGACTATGCAGAGCTTTATAATATTATTATTATTCTACTGAAGTTGTGCAACGCAATAATGATGTAGTACGTGTAAAAAAATAATGACAACGAAATAAAATTACCGAAATTGTTACTTGATTAGGTATACCGAATAATACATCATTTTTTTTCCACACATCATAGTCCTTAATACGCCATCATTCTGTTTACCCAATTTTTTATTACTTTTTATATCTTTCGACGTGTTTCCATACAAATTGTATGAGTTTATTGTTTATATAGTATCGCTATATCTAGATAAATCATACTTGTCCTATACGATACCTACAGTTTAACAACAATTAATAGTCTAGTACAGCGAATATCGTAATGAGCGCGTGTACATTTTGTTAAATAATTATATGTTTGCGGAATGATTCATATATAAGAAATAAATATAAATTCACAATAGTTATCCGGCTGGTCATTATAAAAAAAAAAAAATACCTCTGCGCTACACAAACCTTTTCAAATGAATCTAATGAACAGATTGAGAAAACTCTTTTTTCTTATTACAATAATTGATTTTATAATAGATATAGGTATTATAAAATTAATGCTACAACTTATCACTACCTATTAACACAATTTCAAATCCAAACCATGGAAGAATGTCCGTCCAATAACAAAATGTAGGGTTCACTGTTAAATGAATCATTATCGAGGCCTTCGCCGTCGAATAAAAACAAAACTCCATTTATTGTTTTTACTCATACTAACAATAATAGAGATTTTTTTCCATCCCGTCAATCTAGCAAACAAAAATAAAAGTTGAAGAATCTCATTTACACATCACAACCTACCGCAGTGTCAAAACTATACCAAGTCAATATATGGACCCACCCCACCCACTAATTGTAACCATAACCTATACTGTGTTAAATGCGCAGACAAAGAGCATCCAACATTTATGTGTGATAACTTACTACATAGACGCCCTTGCAACATGTGCCTTCCGTCAAAGGACAAACCTTGTCAAATATTTGGCATTCCGAATGTACAAAAAAGAAGAAACTTTGCCAAGGACATCAACAAGCACCTCGAAAGTATTCGATTACATCAAGATAAGCATCATAGCCACCAACGAATGAAGACTAACTATGTCTATAAAATTCATCCAATACTATAGTGTTTGTAATTTTCACTTATATTCCGGGTTATAATAAACGGCCATCCCAAAAGATAATATTATAAGTTATAAATATCAAACCATTATTTTTAGATTTATAGAAGAATTTAAAAATTGTTTAACTCCTCTCGTTAATCTACTCACGTCCACCAAACAAATATAAACTAAATATAGGATCCAACACTTTCTTTGTTATTACACCCACCGACCCACCTCATTATGACTTAAATCTATTCCTTAACGCTAATATCAGAACTTGGGTGGTTGCATATTTAAATGGGCTCGAAAACAAAACTTATCGTTGATTATAAAATATTCAATAAACTATAAAATTAAGTAAGTACTTTTAATAATACAATAATATATTTACTATTTGTTAATCTTTTTTTCGTTTTTAATATTAATCTGCATTATTTACTTAAATCTAATTAATCTTATTTACCTATCATTATTTGTAATTAAGCTTTATACTCTGTTATGAATGTTATTGTAATTACGTAATTTGTATACATTTTCAAAAGGGTCTCAATCCCGTTTATTATTATTAAATAAATAAATAAATATACCTAGGTACTATATTTTAATAATACTTTACTCGAAAGTTATTATTATTATTTCTTTTAGTATTGAATCAAAATAATTTTAATACGAACACAAAGTTTTACTAAATAAAATTTTAATTAAACTTAAACTGTTAATCATCTTGGGTTATTATAACCTCTTTTATCCGGTTACTTGAATGTCATTATAAACGGTTTCGACTGTAGTATATATGTCTTCATTAGCATTAATTTTACACTTAAACTTCAACGGTCTGAATATATAATCAATAAATAGTTATTATATTGATGCATATTATACAATGTTTACACTGTCATATTTTTAACGTGCATGATCAGTGTCCATGTGCAAAACCGTAATATGATTAACGATTAATAATATTTTATTTTGGTACCACGAAATACCAGAACAGACTTTATAGTCCTACGATTGATTCATATGAACGTTTTCCTAGATTCTAATTCATGATATAAAAATCTATATGTGGGAATCATTAATATTGCTTTACTTTAAACGGTTAGGTCAATGCTATATGAAGTTGCATGCTCGGCGAACGATTAAATATATAATAATAAAATACTACGATATTAATTTTGAGAATAAATTTATATTATTTTATATTTTAAGCACACGAATAATTAAGCGTTTCCTTTATTGTTTTCTGATCAAGGAAATACCCTTGATGAATTTCTAAATAAAGCTATCGAGTCAATGTACTGAAACGAAATGGTCATCATTTCATTGATATTATGCAAACAAGTAAATTACTGTGTTGTAGAAGTACAAAAGAAAAAATTTACTGTCAGTAAAGTTTATATCACGTTTACATTTTGGCTGTTTTACTTCATTATTGAGCATACTAGACAGATAAATAATTCCTATGATTTTTACAAAAAGTTAATAGTAGTTAACGTCACAATGATGAAAAATCGGAATGATGAAATTTAAAATATTACAAGTCAAAAAAAAAAAAAAAATTATAAAGTATATAGTAGTAGGTACCTATCATCGCATGGCGCTACAAGTAGTCGGATGGGTGACCACACGACTCTAGCAGCGTTGTCTATGCCTTCACCCTTCACGCATACACTACCCATGTATTTAAATAATAATAACCGCCTACAGTTCCCTCAACCTAATACATCTACCCACATCTCGGACTACAATGGTCACAATCGTCGGGCCTTCCTTAAAAAATAATAGATCAGTGATATAAATCAATAAATAAAGGTAAGAACATATTTGATTTATTACGTGTCATTATACTGTCTATTGAAGTTAAAATAAAACCGCTGTTTTAAGACGCGAATAATAAGTGGGTGATGCAAAATGTATTATTGAATATTTATAGAAACCCATTGTATTATTTGTTTATGCTCATTTTTGGTTTTTGTTAATACCGATAGTGTTAGATATAATTGTTTAATGTCAAAAATTGTTTTATCACTGCACTCTGAATAATTAATAGATACATGCGTTTTTGGACTTTAGATAGAGCTATAGAAGATAGATTGTGTAGGTCATAGCTCGTAGGACACTAGGGTCTAGGTCGTTTAAGACACACTAACTAAATTTTAATTTAGAATATAATGTATTTTTGATATTATTGCTAATACATATCGGATTATAGTTAACATCAATTATTTTAGAACTCAAATAACTAAATGGTTATAAATGTTATAATGTTTATACGATTTACATAGTGCTGCGTCCAGAAGAAACTTATATTCATGCGAAGAAAAATGCCATAAAAATATGTTGTTTCTACCAATATTTTTGTATCTTAAAAATTATAATTATTTATGGCATAAAACTCGTAAATTAAGTGTTGGAGATAATATGAAACGTTGGTAGGGAGCTAAAATATTGTTTCGTGCAAAAAAAATATTTAGATGCGTAGCGTAAAATTTATTATTTATATTTTAACTGAATATGACCATAAAATTCGATGCGACGTAACGATTTACGGAAGCTCCGTATCTGTCCGATCTATAGTTTACGTTTATTAAAAACGAAATCTAAAAAAATCCGATAGTATTAATGTATTATGTTCTGTAATCTGTTATATGCATCAGTCATACGGCATATCCATGAATAGTAATTTAATAATTGAGTTGTGAGTAATAAATAATAAGTAATGTGTACCTATGTATAAAATTATAATAGAATTCGGTAGGTACCTATATTTAAGACGTTAATTGTATTAACAATAATATGCACACCGTTTTTAGAAAAATACCTGTTTAGGTTGTTACTTGTTATTACGACATCCGAAAAATCCCGAGGATGGCTTACGGCATTCGAAAAATCCCGACGAGTTGCTTACGACACAACAGTCGTAATTTTAAGCTCAGTCATTATTAACAATCATTGTACCTATTTATATTTTATTCATGAAATCCAGATTTGTACTTATATGAATACATTTAATAAACGTTGAAATATTTAGAAAAAAATGAATTAAAAAAAAATATCTAAGAATCACTAACCATATATTATTATAATTTATATGATACACCTCTATAGGTGTACCTACTACTATATTATGTCAATCCATCAACCAGGTATAATGAGGAAATTAACAGAAGGATGGTTTATTTCGAATAAATTGTTTTCAAACCGATGGTTTATTTAAACGATGTTTGCGTAATTACTTTCTAGTCGTTTTTGAAAAACTTCGATTTTATTGCAACCGAGAACCGTTAAAGCATTGGGTACACGTACCTATATCATAATATTTTAAGTAGTAAATTTTTGAGTAACATAGGAAGCAAATCTCTCGTATACAAAATATTCAATAGTGAAAGGACGGCAATCCCCAACAGTCATTCGGGTTCATGCGAACGTAAACAAACGTGAATATTTAGCTTGGTAACAAAAACATCACGGACGAGTTGATATATCTATAGGCAGTGTACTGTGATGTGTGTTTTATCTGTTGAACTTAAAAACAGTAAAATATTATATTACCATATGTACGTATACTATTGAAATGTGTGAATATTGTTTACAGGTACACATGCATCATATAACAATCACGTCACACGCACGTACGTAAATAGTATATAATTACGTTTCGCGGGTACTTCGTATTATATGTGCGCAGTTGCAACAATTAAACAAATACAGCGACAAATCGATAATATTATCACAAAGAACAAAACTCAAAATTTTTCATTTCAGTTGAAAATAGTTCGTGTTTTTCATAATAATTCTCGTTCGCCTTTATCGAGTCATTATAATGTAACACAATGCAGTGCATTATTTAGGTTTAGAAATTATGCTTATATAATTTTGCACATTAGTAGCATATCGCGTACTTACTTGGAAGCAGTAAATGTCTAAATAGCCATAACATTTCTTACAAAATATCAACATATTGTTATTACTTTATATTTTTATGATATAAAAACTAATGTTTTTTAATTAATTTAAGTAAATCTTCGCATGCTTGACGGTTTTATATACCGTTTATGGAGAGTTAATTGTAACAATATGCTGTACTGTTTTTAAATTTGTTTTGGCCTAGGCTGCTATAACACCGAGCGTTTGTCGAAATCGAAACTATAAACGTAGAATTTTAGACAAAACGATTGAACATAATAATAATATGATGCAAAGTTGTTAAGTTTTGTGTTCTTTTTTTTTTCAAAAAAATTTATACCTATATTAAATTATTCAAATCATCGTCAAAACGTTTAATCATATACCTAGCAGTACAGTTTGTCTACATTTACGGGTCGTGCACCTATAATTATTAATACCTATTGAGGAAGGAAAGACAAATAGTTTTATAAGAATTATTGGCTATATATATTATATACACTTAATAGAATTATGTACATCAAAACGAAAAGCAATAATAATTAGTCGCGGCCGGCAATAGTCCGATATGCAGCAATATACACGTACGGTTTGAGCGGCTTACAGAGTACAGCTATTGCTAAATGTCAATTTATTTAATGCAACCGCATTTTGTTTTGTTTTTTTTTTTTATCGATATCGAATTTCAATAACGGTCACGTTGCCTACCAGCCGATAATATAATATACGAGTACATATACAGCTCCGAGTGCTGAACGCTATTGTGTCGTGAAAGTAACAGTGTATATGATTATTATTACAATAAAACAATACGTTTCGAATGCACATCATCATTATATCCAATATAATATCCTCCAACTATTATAGTCCTATGGCGCACGGCATTCCGGTTGCGTAAAGAAGTCTTCGCGTGATGAACCGCGCACGTAGGTATATCTGTCTTTCATGTGTAGAAAATACGTGTACAGAGTTAAGTGCTTAATATTACGATAATTATTATACACTTATTTATGCGCTTTTCTAAAATATTATTCCTAGACGAAAACGTATCGGACCGATACCGTATGACTAAATAATATTAATGAACGACGTGACATAATACGATACTGACATGCGAACAGCATACAGCGTAGGTATAAAAGAAGTTTGAAATATGTATATTATTTTATATTTACGATTATGAAACGGCAATCAAATAATACCGCAATATTGCAAAATTATAATCAAGTTCAATCTAACTGAAATGGTTCATCGTCGGTCGAACAAGTTTTCGAAAACTGGTCACATGCTGAAGCCAAATTATGTAAAGTTTCAATGAACACCGGGTTTTGCTGATAATTTATTTGCGTTGAATCGCAATTAACCATTTCGTATATATACATTCATGGATGTTAGCATGATAATAACAGCTCATACTCCATATTGGTATAATTTCAACAAAAAATTCGTATGCAGTATGTATAGGTAGGTATACTATTTATGTTATACTTAATAACTGGAATGAAAAACGTGCGTTGATTATTTGTTCATTGACATTGCAGAAAATTTAAATTTTAAACAAAAAGCAAAATATTTTACAACGTACATATATACCGATATTTATTTGTGTACACTATAATAATTCTTTAACCATAAATAAAATTACAATGTTTAGTACTCATTGTATATATAAAATAGGATAAACGAACGAAAGTCATTAATTTTGTGATTCAACGCTAAAATTATTTGAATATACGAAAATATCTCAATATCTGATTTATAAATATGATGGATTCCCTTCTTTATAATGATATGTATTATTATCCTCCTACCTATATATATATATACCTATAAAAGACGCATTTGTCGTTTAGTGTCGAAGAATTTGTAAACATTAATTATTTTTATTCTTATTCACTTGTAAAGGACACTTTTATTAGTGAAGCCGACTATAAAGCAATATATTTAGTTAAGCTTGGATTGAAACCGAGCGTTACCAGCGTGCGTATGACCTAGCTCCTATAGCTATAAATGTATATCTGGAACTATAATATAGCTGCGTTGATATCACTCGCCATACGTACGAATGTTAAGCGAGCTCACCGCAATAGCCCTTTTTACGTATATAACAAAAAACATTGGAAATCTTATTATTTTTGCTGTTCAATTAATTTGCTAAATCCGAGATTTTTCAAGGTTTCAGAATATAGATAATATTTGAAAAAAAAAACTGCAAAACAATAACTGTTCACGTATTATAATAATAAATACAACAATAATGCGTTAGCTGAACGGAACTTTATATCTAGGTATATAATATTGTATACAGCTAGCGCAATAAACGAAAAATCGCATAAAAGTCTCGATTAATAATAATAGACTATTTTCCACATGAAAAGGGATGTACACAATGCCACGCGTGCGTACCAACACAGATAATAAAATTATTCTGTAAAATATATTTTATTGTCCGCACGCGCGTCATATACGTAGGGAAAAACGCAACAAAAAGGACGTGTATAACTATATACCTACGACGGAAATAATAGAATACACGCTGCAGACAGGCCTTCGTTCTGCGCACACACGTATCCCGGGATCGTTGGAAATTTCGTCAGCGTTTGTGGAACACGCGTATAAATAAAGGTGATTACATTATACCGTATTAGTATTATAGTATTAGTACAACGCACCTCGAGCGATATTAAATGTCCGTGACCTTGGGCTGTATTTTTATAGGTCGACGCGCAGATATCTAAATAAGACAAATCGCTATTCCAACACACGGGGCCGAAAACAGCGCCAGAACGATGACAATAATATGTCCTGGCGATATGTCCTGCCGCCGCCGTTGGTAACGACTCCACTGCACGAGGACACCACTATACGCCAAACTTCGATGTAGACGGCATGCATCCTGTTGCACCACGGTGGCGCTTAGAAATGGTTCCTCAAAATTTCCGTTTGCGATGCGGTAGCGGAAAAAAAAATCATAAATATAGCCAGGTGCCTATAATAATATACACTGTCGTTTATGCGATGTATATTTACGAGACATTTGATGGTCGCGTTTAAAATTGAAGAGAATACTGCGACCGGTTTAGGTAGGTGGTACACAATGATTTAATGATAAAGTATAAATCATCGTAAAAAAAAAAATATATAAAGAAAATACTGACACGTGCACTGCTTTATGGAAAAAAAATTTCATGACAATATTATTACATTAAGATATTATAGAAGTATTCAGGTGGAATTTTCTATGAAAAATATTTACATTTTAAACATTGTAAAAAAAAAAAAACATATTCCTTGGTCACGACAATGTTGACTTAAATTCTCTCACGATATACTCTCGATAAGACGAATGAGATTATTATTTTAATATACGAGAAGTATTGTTTTCGTAGCAGAGAAATTTTCTTGTTTATCGCGTTGTGCTTCATTTGAAGCTTATGCGAGAGTTACTCGTCGTTTAACATAACATATTTATATATTATTTTATTCATCTATACCTCAGAATCAAAAATATATAATAATAATATCATTGTCGAAATACAAGCAGAATCAAAAGGTGTTTAATGTACATTACTCCTACATGCGTGTTATGTGTTCTCAACACTATAAAACCAAGGCCTATAGGCTATGGGTAAATCCAACCGAATTTTAAATTCAAATTATTCTGCTCAGTTAACTATTGCGTAACAGACAAATAATTAAAAATAGTAGATGCACAATTAAGTTATATACAATGGTGCGTATAACAATTAATAATGGTTGCAATCGAAATGGGTGGATACGATTAATTAACAATTTAATTTATATTGTATTATTTCATTAAAAAATAAATACCTTTAGAACAAAATTTTCAGAGAAGATGAGTACAACCGTATTATAGGTTTACATAAAACCAGTAATTTGTTAAAAATATTCACTATATGAGGCTAGTCGAATGGTTGGTGGAAAGCATTTTAAAGTAACTACAAAATGGTGTCTGCAAAAATAACAAAATCCTTAATTTGAATAATAATTTTAGAAATTATATTGCGTAGCCCCACATGATAGACTTAGTCGTGTTCTTGATACTGCAGACACACCAGCGTTTTGTAGATCTAGATACTAATTAAATTCTCTTCTCATTGGAGCAACGAAATCATGGATCTTGGATGGTTGAATAACGATATTGGTATATGACGTAAAAAATTACTTTTATCATTTTTGGAGACTGTGAACTGTGAAGGTATTGTAGTACCTAAGCTCATTAATTAATTATATACATATTACATTATCAATCAATCCTAAAGCCGACCGTTTGATATTATTTGTTATTATCATGATGTGGTTGTTAAAAAACACTGATATTTCCAATATAAACATGTATAGTTAGTATTTATACTATTTAGGTGAATAGGACAAGTAAAATTTTCAACAAAAAAAAAAAAAATTATACTTTGGTATTATGTTAATTTTGTTTTGCAAATGTATTAATTGTAATCGTCATAGTTCGCATTTACGGTAAACGCAGATTTAAATAAATATAATAAAATAACTATTTTACGGTGTTTTATGATTTTTATGGCCCTATTGAAATACGACCCCGACCGTAAATGAACTTAACGGCTAACGCGAGGTACCTACATTACACAAAGGCAAAACCATGTACAATACACAGGTGTACACCATAAGCGCAATTTTTTTGGGTGGAGGGGCTAGGATGGACTTAGCTCCCTCGACATCTAAATTAGTCTCCCAATCGATATCACGATTGAAACGAAAAATAAAAATGTTGTAAGGTAGGTATTTAAAATAATAATTTTATACTAACGTTAATAATTTAAAAAAATAAAATTTCGTATTAATAATTGATCAGGATTATATTCACATTAAATGTATAAATTTAAATGAATAAACGAAAAATAATATAACCGTATTTAAGATCGTTTTTATTAATTTAAAAGTTTTTTTGTGCTATTTTTTTTTCTCTTTTTATATGAAGACCAGAGGGTGTTTGAAAAAAATTAGCCTCCCTCCCCCTCCCCCTATAGTAAAAAATCTCAAATTGGGCCCATGGTGGTATACGCTGTACGGTCGCACGTAAAGTCATGTAACTGATAAACAATTAAAATCGGTAAAATTTTAAAATATGCTTACTAATATCAACGTCGTGTCGCGTGTCTATATGTATATATACGTAGTGTCTGTTTATATATTATAATATGATGATGATGATGCGTACGAGGTGTGCAGCATGTCCGTCAGGACCGGAAGACTCTCTCTCGGCAGAGCAACAGCAGTAGAGTCTATGTATTGTTGTGGTGTGTTAAAGTCCGACGACAAACGGTGGCGTGCAAGTGTACACTGCGCGGTGCTTGGCGAACCGGAGAAATTGATAGGATCCGTTTACGCGCGGTCTGCGTACAGCATAAGGTACACCTATATGCGATGACCTAGCCGGGCAATTTGTTTGTTTTTTTTTTTTTTTTTTTTAAAAACGTCTTTGCCGCGTGCGCGCGAGTGGGGACCCGCACGTTATTATAATACGTATAGGTACTGTGTATATTCTGTCAATTTATACGCCTCTCTCGTCGACGCACGCTATTATAATATTATGTGTGTGTGTGTGTGTGTGTGTGTGTGCATAGACGTCGCGGATAATTCCATTCAATTTGGTTCAATCAGTTTGCGTGTGTAAGTACCGCGACACACAAGGTCGTCTTGTGTTATGTATTTATAGTACACACACACACACTCACACACACACACCGCACGTAAATGCATACATGTTATTGTATATTGTATTTGAATATTATTTTATTCCGTTTCGTATGCATCGTAAATCATGATAAACGGACACGCGACGTAGTTATCTCATAGACGAGATCGAGTTATATGGCGTATTATACGTATAAACGATCGATTTTTCGCCAAAAGAAAACAACAGTATACTCACACACTCCCGCGTAAAACTCCCGTCAAACTAAATCCTTTTTTTTTTTTCTATTATTGTCTCGAAACCTTTTCAAAAGATGCTATCCAAATTAAAATTCATAATTATTAATATGTAATATATTAATATGTATATAGGTGTCGGTCATGATTAATTATGTCGTTGGACGAACACAATCTGTCGTTAATTTAACACTATATATATATACCGGTACTATACCTATTATAACATATAGCAATATTAGCATTTAATGACGAGTTAAACATTAAATATTGTATTTTAACAATGAACGATTCTTTTTTCGACGAGAATTTATCTTACGCGATTTTAAGCTGCTCGTTGTCACGAAACTGAACACCTGCTGCAGTCACTTTGAACTTTGATATTATATTCGTGTCATTTGTTTATGCTTATTTTTGTATTGTATAGTTTTTGTGTATGTATATATATATATATATATATCTGCTGCAGTCGGATGCACAAAAATACTATACAACAATAATACACATTCTTATATTTTAATACTGATGTAATAGTTATACAACAACTTTTTCCGGTCAGCAAAATGAAAATCGATATGATTGTTCATCATAATATATGGTCAACAAAGTGGATACAATGTCGTACAAATATCGTTTATACTTAATTATACTAAAATGTTTGCGTATTCATGATAAAAATGTATAACATATTTTAATTTATATCTGAAACTAACATTTGTTTGATAAATTTTTAATCAACAGAAACTAAAATAAACATAAAAAAATGACACATTTACTGACGTCATTTACCTATTATACTTTTACTTTCGGAGCATTACTTAAATATGAAGTTTTTAAATATTATCATCCATTTTGAGGCAAAGATAATTTGAAATACGTGATCATGGTCCATATACATTGTTTATGAATATAATAGTACCTATATCTATAATATGCATAATTTTATATTAACAAATGTAATAGCGTATAACTATAAGCTATAACGCTTTCAAGTTGTGTACATATATAAATATATATATTTTATCATAAAAACGTTGATCCAAAAAGGCAAAAAGTGTAGGTGCTAAGTACAATTTATTGATGCACATAGATTGTTTTCGTATTTAAGGTACACTGATTTGGTATCGTCGCTATATTCTTCTATTATTGTCGCAAGTACTTTCTATTTTATTTTATCTGATTGACGATATAATACACCATCACGCGAAACTAATAGTTCAAAAAAAAATATGTTTTTTTCCGATTAACCGTGCCTACGTATAATGTATAAAATATAATACAATAGTAAATAGAGGATGGTAGAATATTTAAAACTTCGTACGAACACGCAACAGAAGAAAGTATCACATTATTACTGTAGTACAAAACAGAACTTTTTCGTTACGTTTGGTTATTATGCAGATATACCTATACCACAGAACGTGTAACTAAAACCCATGGATAAGAAAAGAAAATATAAGCAAAATAAGGGGACACGTGTCGAAATAGATAAGAGAAAAAAGCTAGGTACTTTTGAATTTAGTTTATCAATTTCACTACAAGAATGAAGAAGGAAACTTATCAGTAATTATACGACCCCTTGTAATAGTTGTAACTTGTAACCTCAATTATTTTTTGAATATGTTCATTCCAGTGTGATAAACTGTCATAGCCCATCTATTATTTTACATCTATATAGTGTATGCTAATACCTAGTGTTCAGTGATTTATAAACACGCTAAATAACGATTTATAATTTTATTAATTTGCAATATAGGTACAGTTAGTGCTTTCAAGTGTTTATAAAAATGGTAAAATAAATAACTGCATGCTCTATTACAAATATAATTTGACAAAAGTCTACATGATACCCCTAGTATGATTATATAAAATAGTGTTCCATCTCAAAAATGCTTCATTTGTAGTTATAGGTAGCCGGTAGGTAGGTGCTCTACCGGCACTCTACCTAACACTACAGAAAATATTGGCAAAAAATGACGAATTCTTTCAAATTGTATATAGTTAAATAAAATAAACTGCTGTATCCGCGAGTTCTGCGTACGTGAAATAAACTTAACACGTGTCTTATAGCTGTCACAGGAAAGAATGATTAGTTATAGTTGTTATTATTTTCATTGTTATGAATGTTCTAATAATTGATTGCTCGAAAACGTTTCTACGTAACTCATCTATCATCGCACTGAACAAATCTAATTGTGCGTTAACAGTTTAATAAGCACAATAAAAAATATATTACGACCTATAATTTAAAGATATGTTCAGGAGAGGAAGGTACTCCATTGTAGATATGTCTCTCGTTATCCCGATGTAAGCAGTGCGCACCCAATTTTATTATATTATTTGGTCTTGCTTAGTTGTTTCGTATTTTCGCTTCGGTGGCGTCCAGCTCCATTATTTGATAATATTCGAATCACTTTCGTTAATATTGGTTGAGTGCAAACCATAATTAACATACATTGGAACAAGTAACAACTAGGGTAAGAAGAACGCTAAGTTTCATAATTTATAATGATGACCATTTAAAAATGTATATATTAAAATTAATAAATTGAAAAAATATAATACCTACATAAAAAATGAATATGTTTAACATGATGTTGGGTCTGTTTAGATATTCAACTAAACAAGGAATATACAATACCTTATAAGTTATAACTCTAACTTTTCAGCAATGACAATAAAATATGTTGATTATAGTAGGTAATAGGAGGTAAGTGCACGTCCTTTAATTAACCAAATAGTATATACAGATACAAGAAGATAAAAAAAAAAATCATTGTTAAATTAAAATTTGATGTGACCATCAGAGTGCAGAGTTCGGTTGCAATTTGTAGGTTTTTGATTGCAAGCTATAAACGATGTCGTTTATATTTTATAAATTATACATACTTATTACTCAACACGTCATACTAGGTATATCATATATGCCATGGGCGTCCCCAGGGTGGGAGGGACATTCCCCCCATAGAATTTTAAATTTGTTTTCCTAAGCATTATCTGTAAAAAATATCAAGTATAAAATGCATAAACAATCTTCTTTTATTTTTTAAAATAATTTTGAATCCCCCCCTCCTAGAAAAATTTCTAGGGACACCCATGGTATGCATATACTACAGAGATGATATACTATTTGAAACGATACACGTCCATTAACGATGACGATAGTATAATAATAATTGTGATTCGTTGACGTAACATTAGTATCCGAATTTAAGAGTGTTCTTAAGGCTATTTAGGAATAGCTATTAAAGATACCCAAAACAAAATATCTACATATAATGACACATATATCAAGACAATTAATATAATATATCACTCTATATACATATAGTCATATAGGTGTACTATATATTATAAAATAATTAATTCAACAAACAATTACTTAATAATAATTATTGGGTACTTTAAGCTTAATAGCTTTGAAACACGAAGTGATTTATGTAACGTAAAATGAAAGAAAAATATATCTTACGTTTAAAAATTAAATCACTCTGCGATAAGGTAAACGCATTTTTTCTATAATTAGTATCTACGCATACATTTATTGGTCAACATTCTTTTCAATTATAATGTGAAATGTGTACCTATTTCAATTTGTTAAACGACCTACATAATATTTAAAATTTCATATTTTAACTGTAACTCGAAATGCAATTTTACTTAAGTACACGTGAAATCGTGTTATCATCTAAATTCTATAATTTAATAAATAGAAACGCCGTTCACGCGATTTTAGCGAACGAAAGTATAACTTATACGTGTAAATGTAATATAGGTGCAACTTTAGCGATGTTATTTGTATGCTCAGAGTTCTCAAATTAACGGAAGAACGTGGAGTGTACAATGCTATATTATAACAATACTAGACACTATAATAGTGAATAGTGATAATATTAATCAAATTATATTTATTCTGTTATTCGATAACGAATTTGACATACCAAGCTGTGTTAAAATTAAATTTAACGTGTAGGTATCTTTTTATTTTTAAATTATGTGATACAATGTCATAATAAATTTCACCATAACTATATTGTTAATAGAATACTAGACATAATATTGTTATGATAACGAATTTATAAAAATTGTTTACAATTGCATCGCATATTTTTTGATATAGGTAGTTGATAAAACGGTTAACCTACGGTTAATTAATTTGTGTTCGTGTTTAGGGCCAGGTAAAATATCAGGATGAATAACAGATCAACAAATAGATTGATTTTATCTTTGCTCGAAACTGCTAAAGATCCATTGGGAACAGTAAGTGATAGAAGTTGTCTTTTTTTTGTTCAATTAACTTTTTTAGAAGATAATCACAACATTTATCGACAGTTGCGTTTACTGATTTGATAGTCATTAAGTCATCAATAAAACAATCAAAAGTTCGTTTAGGTCGTGTTATACGTTTTAACGTATTATCAAATAATACCACGGATTCAATTCAAGTACTATCAAATAGTATCGCGGACCCAATTCGAGTACTATCGAATAACACCGTGGACCCAACTCGCGTTTTCCCAAATAACAAATGAAAAAGTATACGATGGTACCGGTTTTGACGAACCCGCGACGAAAGCACGATTATAGATTCCGAAATTCGATGCGTATAATCACAGGGCCACCACGTGTTACTTTTCACACTAACTATTTCATGGTTTTAAAAAAAATTATACTTTACCCTATTTATATTTGTTTTGCGTATTAGAAACGGTAAAACCTGTAGGTTTTGAGATTAGTACCTACCTACTCACTACTCAGCGCCTTTTTTTAGTCTTATAATCGTATTTATGTTTGCATGTGTATATGTAGACAGTATACATTTAATATGATGTATAAGTTATATTATAATTTATTTATAAGTATAAATCTAATCTAGTTTAATAATGGATAAAATGACTAGCGTATAATTCAATACTGATATTACTTATTTAAAATAAAATATAGGTGCATACTTATTAATTAAAAATAAAATAAAAAGTATCAATATTCATATTTTGGTTTTGAATTTCTTACTCTTAAAAGTTAAAACCATTTAGAAAAATCTATTATGTCAAACCTTTCGATTTTTTAACGTTCAATCTAATGGTTTAAGCTTTTCACTATTTAAATTTTCGAGATTTC
Organism: Chaitophorus viminalis; assembly: GCA_025469195.1. Taxonomy (NCBI): domain Eukaryota; kingdom Metazoa; phylum Arthropoda; class Insecta; order Hemiptera; family Aphididae; genus Chaitophorus; species Chaitophorus viminalis. The sequence continues at coordinate 97,869 of JAIPRK010000994.1, forward strand.
TGATTATTAATTTAACCAGTAAGGTACCTAATTTTTTTATGGTTATAAATTAAATCTTAATACTATTTATATAATTTTAATTTTGAACATCATGATTTAATGATTTTTAAAAATGATAAATGTGTGGCTCTAATAAATTATAATATATATATTTTTTACTTACTTTAATTACTTTTACTTATACCTTTTTCCAGTTTCAATTTCATTTTCTAATCTTATCAAATTATAACAATTATTATTTATTATATACGATATTAAACAACACAAAACACACTGTACATATTCCGCTTCTTTATTTATGTTGTTGGTGCATGTTTAAACGGTCTCTCTTCAGTATTCAATCCTGAGATTGGTTTGTAGCAATTCTCCACTCTTCCCTGTTACTTGCCTTCCTCTTTGTCTATTTATAAGAAGTACACTTTTGGTCCTCTATTATTTGTTGCATATATTCCATTCTTGGTCTTCCCCTAGCAATTTTTCTTTCCACGCAGCCTTCTATAATTAATCCTAGCAACCCACCATGTCTCAATACATGTCCAATCAATTCATTTCTCCTTCTCTTGATACTACTCCATAAAATTCTTCTCACGGATATTCTTTCTAATACTTCCTCGTTTGATACCATGTCCGTCCAACTTATTTTAAGCATTCTTCTAAAACACCACATCTTGAAAACTTCTATCCTTCTCTGTTCTGTTTTGGCAATCGTCCACGTTTTGCTGCCATACAGCATTATACTCCATACGTATGTCATTAGAAGATTCATTCTGGTACGTACGCTAATATTTTTTGAAGTAAAAAGTCCTCTTTTTTTGTTAAATGCTATCTTAGCTTGGCATATTCGCTTAACTATTTCCTTCACACTTATACCATCTTTACTTATTATGCTTCCCAAGTATGCGAATTCTTCTACTTGCTTAATTTCTTGGTTATTTTGCAGATGTATTTTTGTCGTAATATTATTGTTCCTGCTGCATACGAGAACCTTGGTCTTTTGCGTATTTATTTTCATGCTCAGTTCATTGATTAGAGTTTCTTCCAAACATCTCAGCATCCTTTGTAATTCTTCTTCATTTTCCGCTATGACTGCTTGTTTGCGGTTGCTTTTTTCAGAATAGGAATAATTTAACATTTGGTAAAGTCTAGAGGAAGTTCTCCTGAGTTAAATATTTTCTTTATGAGTTTAAAAAGCTCACTACGCATGCTTTCACCAGATTCTTTTCAAAGTTCTACTTGGATTTCGTCAATTCCTGCTGCTTTCTTGTTTTTTAGATCTCTAAGTGCTTTATCGAATTCTTCTCTTAGTACACTATAATTTGAGTTATTGTCCATTACTTCTTCATGTTCTATTTCTTGTCCTGTGAGTTCTGGCACCTCATATAGCTGTTCAAGATAATTCTTCCATATGTCCCCTTTCTGTATGTCCTCGTAAATAATTACTCCGTTATTATCCTCTATTGCCCCCTTTTTGGTTTATAATCATTAAAGAAATATTTTACTGATTTATACGCTGCATCTCTGCTACCATTCCTCATTTGTACCTCTATTTCTTTGCATTTTTCTTCTAGAAAAGTTTCCTTTGCTTCTTTTGACTTTCGTATTACAAGATTTCTTAGTTCTCTATATTTGCGCTGACTTTCCAGAGTAGTTCCATTCTTAAGATTTCTTCTTTCTTCTATCATACTTACTATTTCTGTTGTTATCCATTCTTTCCTAGGTACTGTCGTTTTATTTTCTTTCAGAGTCTTAATTGCTGCTTCTGTCACTGTGCTCTTTATAATATCCCACCTATTGTTTATATCGGTTCTCTCATTTATATTTATTTCATTTGTAAGTTCTTTAAATTTATCATTTGCCTTTTCTTCTTTTATTTTATTTATATGCCATCGATCACTGGTTTTCCTTGTTACTATTTTCTTGGACTTTAAGTTACTTTTCATCATTAATAGGTTGTGGTCACTATCTATGTCTGCTCCTGGGTAGCTTCTGCAGTCTTTTACTTGGTTTCTAAATCTCTTTTTGACCCTAATATAATAATAATATATATATATATATACCCATAGAGTATAGGTACTATACATTTTATAGAAGATAGGATTTTCATATTATATATAAATAATTATTATCTTTTACCATTTTGTACTATGAATATTTAAATAATAAAAACTGATAGTTATAATAGATATAGATACTCAATTTAACATTGTCACTGCTTACTTACATAATATATTATAGGTACCTGTATTATTTATATACGTATACTAACAGTTGAATAATAGCATTAAAATTAAAAATGTATTTAATTACCGTTCAAAAATTAAAATAAATAGATTATATACATTATAATATATTCCATTGTGTATTTGCGACTTGCGTGAATGCTTTGATTTGCATCTAATTGTTAGATTGAAAAAGAAAAAAATGGTTTTGTATGATGGAGGGTTGATGGTGGAATTATAAGGACAGGGATCGCTTTTTGGATGGACTTGACGAGCATATATTAGAATATTTTATATAAATTATTACAGAGTATTAATAACAACTTCGAATTAGAAATCTTGGATCGCTCCGTCCTCCGTCGCTGGACAATAAATAGATATTTTGTAGACGCTAAAATAATGAATTCCTCGCCGACAGAAAGTTAAAGGTTTAACCTTTGTTTAACTTAAAATTGATCATAAAAGTTACGAGAACCTGGTATCTTTTTATTAGTACAAGTATTGATATTGATTATGTGTAGTATTTAATATCTATGAATATTGATTGAGAATAAGATATAATTTTGATTGGGTTGTTAATCCCGTAGGAACATCGTTATTATTATTATCATCACTATTTTTATTCTTTATAATTTATATCAAATGTTACCAGTTAATGAGTCAACCAAAAAATATTTAACTGAGTGACATGCCTTATGGACCATTATAAATAATTTAAGATAGGAGCTGTCTGTGGGTTCACTAACAAAAAGATTATACTCTGGAAGGTTTTCCCAAGGTCAATATTCCAAAAAGATTATTTACAAGGATAAAACGGTTAATAATATCTAAAATAATTCAAATGTTTAATAATGGATTTCTATCTTCCGTTTGAATTTTTGGATTAAAAGGTTCAAATTATACCCACAATATCATTAGGTACTAAATACTAATTTCCTAATTCTTACTTTAAAATATTTATAAATGTTCGATCTTTTACAATATAAATTGTATACAATAATATTATCCATACTAAGATCGAGTAAATATCTTAGTTCTTTAAATATTTTAATTTTTTTTTTAATATTATTTAATATATAAAATAAAAATATAAATAATAATATAATAATTTAATATTTTATTATTTATTTTTTTTAAATATTTTAATTTATATTGTATAAGTTGAAATGTGATAAAATAATATAAACATTTTAAAATAAAAGAAAAAAATATTATTTTTCTTCAAATCGGGGTAATCTCCAACACGATAATGTACAAACATTTTTACATAATGTTTACTAACGTGTATCGCGGTTGATTTTACACTCAATTATTAAAACTTTTAATTTCAGCTATTATATATAATATTATTAATACCATCAAATGTGATTGTTGAGTACTTCCGGTTTGTGCAGTACATCACTTAAAAACTACATTCATGGGTTTAAATTTATTACAAATTAGTTTTTCTTTTTTTTATATTTTAATCAAATTATTATTTTTTGAATAGGTATAAAATTAGATTAGAAGTTAAACCACATAAAATAATATAGTATAATAAAATACTTGTATTTTATTTATATGTATGTAATATAAAATATATATATTATTGATTCCCATTGGAGACAAATTTTCATTATCTCATGAAACCTAATATTATAATTGAAATGCACTTCCATGGGATGAAATAATACTCAATCGGTACATAATTTATAAATATATCAGTATTGTTATAATAAGGCTGGAAAAAAGGTGGCATAATAATTCGGATAAATGTTTACATTAATTAATACATATATTTTGCAACTTAAATGAGAAGAGGCTATTATTATATTATTATTATTATGATATTGTCTAATGAGCTGTATAGAAAAATTCAGATATTTTACCCAATAATTTAAAGTTATAATACTGTATTAACTTCAATACCTATTTATCAATATTTATAATCAGTAAAATCTATTAGGTATTAAGTATTCTTTAATAACACTTATTTTCTCAGATTTGAAAAGTCAATGGAGGTTTATCCGCATATTAATATTTTTCGTTGTTTTTTATGACTATCAATCTTTTTCTATACTCACATCATATTTAAACAATTGATAAATTTATTGTTAAGCGGACACAAATTTCATGTTCGACCTATTTATAGTTAACAATTTTCTGACAAAAAAATCTTTCATGACATTAATTATACCTATAAATTGTATAACACTATATAAAACATATTTTTAATGTAATAAGTATATGAACTTACAGTGGCTGATTCAAGGGGGCGCCTGAAGGGCCTGGGCCCCCCTATGATAGTTATCATCATTCAGACTGGCTCCGACACCATCCGTGCATCAAATCCTACATATTGTGCTTATAAAATTATGGTGAATTATTTTGGCCATTTTGCCCCCCCCCCCCCCCAAAAAAAAAAAAAATCCTAGACCCGCCACTATGAACTTATAAAGTTTGTAAGATAAAATAATATGAATCAATTACAATACTTTTTTAATTTTTACTAAATAAATAATTTTATTGACATGACATATTTTGTCATTGGTTCCATACCCAGAGCCATATTTATGCAAGGACAAATGGGACATTTGCACTGAGCTCACTCAAAAGAAGGACGCACTAGCAACAGGTAAACCAAATTAATTGTATGTAGGTTAGGTTAGATATCTTTTTATCTTTATTTCTCTAGAAGTTATGCCAGTTATGGGTTTATGGCTGATTAATAAAGATAAGATAAAAAGTTGTAATGAATATTAAGTTCATATTATTGAACATTGGTTTGAAATTTCGATATTATTATGATTCAACTACTCATAACTCATAAGGGCCTAATAAGCCACAAATAACATACGCGATACGCCATTTTTTTTTTCTCGATTAGTAGAAATATATGGACCACAATTTATTACTAGGGAAAGGGAATATCTATAAAATAGTAGTGCAGAGGTGTTTGCTAGCGAACGTTCTAGACGCAGAAAACGTCACTCATAATTCATAATATATTTCATAAGTTGTAAGTTTATAACATAAAATAAGGCATTAGAATCCTGACTCTATCCATGCAAGTCTCACCCGAAGCTTTATTACGTATCATATATTTAAAAAAAAAAATGACCGTATTTTAAAATTTTAATAGTTATGCATATTGATCGAATTCTGTTTATATTATAAATTTATAATAAATACATAACTAATAATTTATAATTTATTATAAATTCAGTATCCACCTTGGTTCAGTGTTTCTTTCATTTATTTATTTTTAACACTACCACGGCTGCAGATAATCTTATCTAATAATATTATCTACAACCGTGATCTGCGCTACTATCACGAAATATTGTATTCAAATTGGTATTTTTTTTTTTACTTCGTTATTGCGTTGCTAGTCGGAACTCGGAAATTCCAACGTTATTAGTTTCTTATCACGTTCAAAATTCGAATCGTCAATCCAGTGTCCGGTCGACACATCATATTTAAAATAATTTTCGAATTCGGCATTTGTAATAATTCAGTTTTATGCAGTTGTGTTTGTGTCATGTACTTTGGACTTATTGTATACATTTGTGTTGTACATAAGCCATTGGATATTTGAATATATTAAATAATCGTGTTAATTCCTATCTATATCGTAGGTGTTGATGACGAATTGTATCGTTCATATAAGTATATTAATTCTTCATAAATTATGTTTTATTATAATCTGTAATTATAACATATGGTATTGCACCCGTGTGAATGGTAATGTTGCTGTTAGTGTACTTATATAAATCAAAACCTGAGGAACAAACCAAAAAGTAATTTGTGTTTGGATAGATACTATATCAATAATTTTAAACGGTTTACACCGCCTAGTTGATTAGTTAATTTGAAATGAGTTTATTATTGAAAATACCAGAATCGTATAGAAGCATTGCAACTGTTGCAATCAAAGGAATTGGTGAGATAATTTTCTAGCAGTGTTTTAATTTAACTCAGATAGATACAGTTTTATTATTTTTGAATTGTTACAGGCAATGATTGTGATACAGTGATCTGTACAACTCATAAAAAGCTATTAACTTTTTACAATGGTTGTCTAATGAAAAATTGTAATGTAGAAATTGAAGTCAAACATCTAGAACCCTTTATTGCATACGAGCCAAATATTGAAGTTTATTATGTTTTACATGGAGATAATAAAGTTATTATAGTAAAGGAAGGAACTAGTCTAGAGGTTTGTATTAAATAATTAATAGGGATTAATAAGAAATTTTATTAAATTGCTCTGGTTGTATAAATTAGATTTTGAATCTAAATTTATTTAAAATTTTTTATTTATTTATTTAAATGCCAAATTGGTATTGTTCAATTATTCTCATTAATATATAAGTTTACAATGTGATTCAATTATTGTTATTATTATTATTTATTTAGTACAAAATATTACAATACATAAAAATGTTATCATATAATTTTATAGTATATTATGGGCCCCATTGAGCAAGCTCGTGTTGGGGTTCCGTGAGTCTTAACTATAACGAATTACAAGTTTATTAAAATAAATTCATTCAGTTCATAAATAAAATATTAATTTGATAAAAATAAAAGATGGTTTACAAGGTAGGTATACATTTATTTATGTCATACATTGCAACCTTCCTATACCTAATTTCATTTGCCATATCATAAATTTGAAACTAAATATTAATTATTAATAGTTTCTTTTGTTATTAGTAATCCTTGCTGTAATTTTATGAAGTTTTGAAAAACTCAATTGATTTTTAATAATGACTTTCTAAATACTACTAATCTTTAAATGAGTTACTAGCAAGTCTACCCTATATCAGGCTATTTATATTTTATTGTAAATGTGCTTTTTTATTATTTTATGTTTATTAGATTATAACAACATATAATAATGTATATGAAATGGTAATTAGTGATCATAGAAATTCAGGAATACCTCAACTTTTTATGAGAACTGATAAAGGTTTTAAATGCACAGATATTTTTGATAATAAGGAACAAAGTATTACTAAACCTAATCAAATTGATGAAACTTCAGTTGTATATATGTTCTGTCTAAAAAAATTACAAGTAATGTATAACAGTACAAATTTTATTAAATTATGTAATTTATCATTTTGCTTAAAATGTATTGCTCGAAATAGTTATTTACAGAGGTATCTGATTACCAAAGTAATTTACAATAAAACACTTATGTATGCATATACTGTTGGATTATTTATCTGCTGTATTCTTTTTTACACATTACCCTAATTTTATCAATCGTACAAATAGTATTAAATAAAAGTTTTAAACCACTGAATATTCTCAAGTATCAATTATAAAAACCTGTTCAATTATATGTTCTATTTTAATTATATTTTAAATATATTTTAAACTATAAAGTATAAATGTATAATAAATAAATAAATAATATAATTAATGGTTAGTTTTAGATTTTGATTACTTTTTTCATGGAACATTTTAGCTAATAGTTATCCGTTTAAAAACAATTTTAAATCATTATAAAATAACTTTTTAATTTCAAATAATTTATTATTTTAGATTCTGAACGGAGTGATGGAATCTATTGATTTTACAATGATGTGTTTTTTTTTTTTTGTGTCTGTCATTACGTTTTGGGACAGTAAAAATGCTTCTATTTTCTTAAACAACAACTTTTCTGAAAGGAAAGTGAATGTAGATGGTACTTGGGCAATTCAAAAATCCAACTTTTTTGAAAAAATCGAAAAAAACGATAAAAAAATTACGATAAAACGGGAAATTTTACGCAAATTCACGTTTAACTCAAAAACGAAAAACCACAACAACTTGAAATTTTCACCAAATCATTATATTGGTGTTATCTATACATGGTTAAGTTTTCAAAGTATTTAGACTTATTTATAGACAATTTAAATTTTCGATTTTTGTTAGTTTTTTTTTTTTTAAATATCTATAAAATTTTTTTGGCTGTCCCAAAACTCTTGAATATGTATTAAAGGATTAATTATATTAATTATAAGTTATTTTGTTGTTGAAAATTCATAAAATTTTTTCCGTTTGTATTTAAGGTCTAACACTTTCACACTAGGTTTTCCATGAGCTATTTTTCAAAAATTTATAAAAAAAATTTTACCGGACTTGAAAGAAAAAATTTTATGACTGAAATTTAAATTTTTACGAAATTGCATTATAATTCAATTTAAATATAAAATACTATATTATTATATACACATTTTAGACAAACATATTAACTCCGTTCAGAATCGTT
>JAIPRK010000995.1:0-106292 GCA_025469195.1 Chaitophorus viminalis
CACCGCCGCCGTTTCTGAACGGCGGCGGTGGGAGGCGGCGGCGGCGGCGGCGGTGGCGGTGGTTTCTGAACCGCCAAAATCATCCTACTATCATTGTTTAGTTTTGGTGTAAAAAAATTAAAAATAATGAAAATGAGTAGGTATTCATAGTATTGTAACCGACAAAAATGTACTAAATAATCCACAAATACAACCTGAGGCGAATAATATCAATGAATTATCTGAAAATAATTCACTAGATATTGGATTATATTTATTAATTTCTGATATTAATGACGGAAAAAATACGATTTTTTAAAAAATTCTAGGACACCATCAAAAAATTACAAATTTCCTATTGAACCACAACGGCGACTAAAATTTCATATGGATTGGTTAAACTGTAAAAATTACATAGTGCGTTGTGCGGATGCTGTATTATATTTACCAATAATATAGTTGGTAAAAAGACACATCAACAATTAGGTGCTTTGATAATTTTTTTTTAGATTCTGAACGGAGTATGGAATCTATTGGTTTTACAATGATGTGTGTGTTTTTTTTTTTTGTGTCTGTCATCACATTTTGGAGCAGTAAAAATGATTCGATTTTCTTAAACAGCAACTTTTCTGAAAAGAAAGTGAATTTAGATAGTACTCGGCTAAGTTAAAAATCCAACTTTTTTAATACTTTTTGAAAAAATCGAAAAAAATAATAAAAAATTACGAAAAAACGGGATATTTTACGCAAAATCACGTTTTTACAAACTACATTTTTTTAAAATGCTCTAACTCAAAAACAAAAACCGCAACAACTTGAAATTTCACCAAATCTTTATATTGGTGTTTTATATACATGGTTAAGTTTTCAAAGTATTTTGACATATTCTGACTTATTTAAAGACAATTTAAATTTTTAATTTTTGTAAAATTTTTTTTTTAAACACCTATAAAATTTAATTGGCTGGCCAAAAACTCTCGAAAATTTAATACAAGGTTTATAATAAGTTATAACTATCGTAACTAAAAAATATCGGAGATCGTTTCACTCAAATTTTTTTTTATAAGCTCATAAAGCTCAAATTTGTATAAAATATGCCAAAATCACGATAATTTGCAAGTTATTTTGTAGATAAAAATTCATAAAATTTATTCTGTTCATACTTAAGTTTCAAAATTTTAACACTAGGTTATCCATAAGCTACTCTTCAAAAATCTTTAAAAAAATTTCTACCGGACTTAAAAAAAAAATTTATGACTGTTTAAAATTTAAATGTTTACGAAATTGCATACTATAGCATTATATTTTAATTTAAATATAAAATACTATATTATTATATACCAATTTTAGACCAACATATTAACTTCTTTCAGAATTGTTATTTGTATACAATGATACCTATCATTGCATTCAAATTTAACAAATCCATTGTAATAATGACCTATCCTATAAACGAGTTGCACTCTACCCCCAACTGCACAGCAGAGCGAGGCCCATCCATTTTTTTTATTATATAAGAACACCCTCGAAGGGTAATATAGTACAGATACTAGATATATAATATATACAATTAAAATTAACAGTAATACCGGAATATACTACGCCTGTACATCGCCAAACGACGCCTGATAATATTCCAGCCGATTCTCCGGAACAATATTATAAAAGATCCATATTTTTACCTTTTCTGGACCATTTTATCTGTCAATTAAAAGATAGATTAATTAATCATTAATCACTAATCACCATATTGTATTGTCCAAATTACAATTACTTATTTCTAATTTTTTAAATAATAATACAGATTTAATCGATTTGCAAAAAGTAGCACTTTTTTATAAGGATATTTTACCGCATTATGAAACTTTCAACGCAGAAGTTAAAATATGGGTAGCTAAATGGAAAAATGTATCAGCAAAAGATTGCCTAACTACAACATTGACTACATTGACTGAAATTTCTAGTGATTTTTTCCCAAACAGGTAAGCAGTTTTTTACAAATTTTAGCCACATTACTTGTTACAACTGCCACAGCTGAAAGATCGTTCTCAACTTTATGGAGGCTCAAAACCTATTTAAGGAACAATATAGGACAAGTTAGACTTACTGGATTAGTTCTTCTTAACATATACCGAAACTATGAAATAAACATTGAACAAGTTATAAATAGATTTTCCAGATTACTACAAAAGTGGAATTTTGTACTTGAATATAATTAGTTTTACATTAAATAATACCTAACTTATCTAATTCATAAAATTAATTTTGTATTATTTTTGATTTTTAAATGAATTTTAAATATAAGTAATAAAATATAATATGTACTATCGATTATTGTACATTTTTATGAACTCATTGTGTACGTGCCTGGATTTGCAAGATATGACCCAATGATCTACTGGAGAAATCGCGCGTAGCCTTTAATCAGACGAATTTCATTAATAATATCAGCTAATCTATGATATTTTTAACACTGTATAAAATTAGGTTTTATATGATAAACGAGTAGCTGTATGTATTGCGTGCATTATGCAATATAACACTTCAGACTCACACGCTCACGATGTTTGCGAATGATTTGTTTCGCAATGTTGCAGCCGCCTGGGATTCGTCTGGTAATGTAGTTACCTATATTCTATTATAGGACCAAGCGTCAAACAGTAAAAAAAAATAATAATAATCATTATTCATAATAATATTATGTAGGTAATAATGTTGATAATAATAATAATAATAATAATAATAATAATAATAATAATAATAATAATAATCGGCCAAAAAACCGTAATCATACTGGGCGCTTATAGCCCATTACATTTTGGCCGTTTTAGCAACACGCACTACGCATACGGGATCCATGGGGAAATTCTTTATGGATCTTAGTACGCAACTGTTGTTAGAAATAATGACAAGAGCAGTTCAGCTGTGTCAGCAGTACCTAATGAAAATGATAACTACGCCGATTTCGTTCTTCTGCACTACACGGAGAAGTATAGGGACCCCCACGTCGGGCCAGCCCGCGAGCTGTACAATGCCACGAAATATTTGTGAATCATATAATTTGTGACAATCTGCCGTCATTGTTGACGTAATCGCAATACCGCGCTTTCGGAAGATATATCCAATTACCCTTTGAACGTTGGCCAAAGGAGATGGACGTTTACCGTGATACTAGAGCAATGATAAAACGTAATAATTCTAATGGAGGTAACTAATGGAGGTGTAACTTGCGACGCCGTAGGTACGATGAAATGCGGCAAAATGGTATAATAAATAGGTACCGCGCAAAATAGCAGCGGCTCAGACCAAGGGCTTACAAAGATTATTTGAACTACATCAGCGTTATATAACTTATATATATATATATATATATATATATATATAAGTTATATTATATATATATATATATATATATAATATATTTATAGGTACCTTATTCTTTCGCCATGTAAAACTAAAATGTCAACATAGTGACTTATTAGATTTTTACACTTCGGGGGTAATCATGGGATAATGAATTACATTGATGATTTGACATGCTTATCTATTTACCCCACATTTTTATAAGATTAATAACTAATTTGTATTTTGTAATTAGTAGGTAATTACTATTTATTATATAATTGTATTAAATGCGATTAACATGTGAGTAAATTATATTAAGTTTTTTACTTGTGAAGTTGTAGGTTACATAATATTTTATAAGTTAAAATTATTGTAGTGTTTCATTATTAATGTGTTTGCTATTCTACAATGTGAATAAGTATTTGTTATTTTACTTTTTAAGCACAAAATACATGAGCGATTAAGTAGATAAATAATAAAAATAACTTACTATACTGTTGGTACCTAATTTTTACAAAAATACAATTAAAAATAAATATTTATGCTTTTTGAAATTTTATTAAAAACCATATAATATGAAATACCAAATGAATATTGAATATGTTCAAAGTAAATATGAGCGATTATTAATAATAATTAACTATAAAGTTTAGTACAATCATTTACAATTAAATGATGGTGATTTCCGAATAAATGTAACGAATGGAAAGGAATAAAAATGTAAAACATAAATAGATAGTTATACCTTATACCTGATTTAATAAATTAACTGTTCAATATATTCTATTGATTTTGAAATGGATTATTTTAGTTGAAAATTACTCTACGTATATGTATTGTTTTGGCTGATTCTCAACCCATAGTAAAATAATGAAAACTAATTATAAAATAATTTTTAAGTATATATGTGTTAGACATTGGTGACAAATTGTAATAAGTTGTTGTTGAGAAGTATTTAACTTAAGAAATTATCAGAAACATTTAAAAAAGATTATTATACCTGATGAAGTTGTTAGTTATTACTTATTAGTATTAAAAACCGCAAGACATTTGTTTCAGGCGACAATGTATGTGTACATACATAGGTGTGCGCAGACCTTTGTGGCAGTGTGGACCAAGCCACTGTTCAATTAGGACCAAGAACAAATTTATAATTTATAGTAGTTAGGTTATTGTACTTAAGTTATAAAAATCACAAAATAACATAATATAACAATTCATAATTCCATTCTTCTTTCACTAGGAGTTAATATTTTAAACGGCTCAATCACCTCATCGACATTGATGTTGTATGCCAATTCTTATTCGATGAACATTGTTGAAAGGCCATCTAAACGCTCTTGCGTCATTGTACTCCACAACTTTGTAATAATCATTGTTACAGCTCGGCTCGCAGATTGGGCCATGTATACAGTACACATTTTGATCGACCGCTCTACGTCTCAACTACTTTTCACAAAGAAATATCATGTATTGATGATTTTGTCAATATTTTTTTCTATTTTTAATATGTACTTAAAATTGAAGTATTTTCACCATATTAAAATATACTATATTTTTATAAAATAAATAAATTAACAAACAAATGATAATAGTAAAAAATAAAAATAAATTAAAATTCATTAAATCATAAACAATATCATATTTATGAATTAAAGTTATCAATTTTCACCCTGAATTATACTTTATCTCTTTCACTAAATATATTGATATTTGATTTCCTTCTCTTTACGGGTGAGTTATCGAAGTGCCGACTGTGTCTTATACCTCTTCATTATGTTATAAAAACAATTACAGCAAATTTATACTTTGATAAAACAGTAACTTGGATTAAATTGATTTCGAAAAATGTTTGTACAATATTATTTATTAGGATAGTCTAATATTTTATTTCTTAATACATCTATAAAGTTATAATATAATACATACCTAGGTATTATGTTTTATGTATTTTATAAATGTTATATCTAGCCATTCCTATCCCTGTACGAGTTAGAGTTTTAAATATTATCTGAATAAATATATAATCTCATTGATGGAAATTTGATTTATTGCGAGCTTTTTTTTAAGAAAAAATACTTTCCGGTAATCAATTAAGTTAAAACTAAACCATTAAAAAAACAAAAATATAATAATATGTTGTTTAGACAAGGGTCACGAACTCAAAACTGAACAACTCTAGAATAGAAAAACGTTTACGTTTGTTTCTATTTTCGAAAATCGGTTCTTAATAAGTTGAATACGTCATATACGTTCATGCGGGTGCTTCCAATTTTAATAATATGATGGCGCATTTATTCATTCTAAAATCTAAAATCAATGGTATATTGGTAAAGCAATATTTTATCATTATAAACTGCAAGCTGTATCTTCTATGCCAATTTTAAACTATCATTATCGCAGTGACTGTTAGATTCTAAACGGAGTGATGAATGTATTGATTTTACAAAATAATGATGTGTAGTTTTTTTATCATTATGTTTGTGCCTGACATCACGATTTGGAGCAGTAAAAATGTTTCGATTTCTTTATACAGCAACTTTTCTGAAAGAAAAGTGAATGTAAATGGTACAGGGGTAAATCAAAATTAAAAATTTTCAATACCTACTTTTTAAAAGCGTTGGGAAAAATCATAATAAAATAATGAAAAACGGGAATTTTTACGTAAAACTACGTTTTGAAAAATATATTTTTTTAAAATGCTCTAACTTAAAAACGAAAAACCGCATATACTTGAAATTTTCACCAAATGTTTTAGCGTTTTCTATACATGATTAAGTTTTCGAAGTATTTTGACTTTTTTTGTCCTGTTTATAGACAATTGAAATTTTCCATTCTTCTAAGTATTTTTTTTTTGAAATATCAATAAAAAAAGTGGACTGTCCAAACAATTTTGAAATTTTAATACAAAGTTTACTATTAGTGGAACTTATTGCAATTAAAAAAAAAAAAAAAATTAAAAATCATTTCATACTAATTTTTTTTATGAGCGTCTAAATTTGAAATTTAAATTTTTTATGAAATATGTCAAAATCGCGATAATTTGTAAGTTATTTTGTAATTTAAAATTCATAAAGTTTTTGGTATTTATAGTTATAGTTCAAAATTTTAACGTAAGGTTATCTATGAGTTTTTCTTCAAATATCTATATTAAGATGTCTACTAAACTTTTGGAAAAAAATTTATGATTGTCTAAAATTTAAATTTCTACGAAATTGCATAAAATAACGATTTATCCTCAAGCGATTTTAAATATTTGTTATTATTGAAAAAGTATAAGTCGTAGAAACTTTAAACTTTCAACAATTGTAATATTACAATTTAAATATAACGCAATATAATATAATATTATAATAATTATATACCTATACTAGACTAAAAATCATCTTCGTTCAGAATCGTTTTTCGTATGCAATGATACCGAGCATTGCATTCAGATTTTATTTCTATTGTTGACAATTTGGCAAAGTAATATGAACGCTGATGATCTCAGTATTCTTGCGGCCCACCAATTCTACATTCATACATCATACTTTGACACCCCAAGCTGAGAACATTATTGGATCAGATAATATATTATGTGTAATGGAAAAAAAAAAATGAAAAAAAAGAAGACATTAATTGACACGCACTGTAAATGCAGCAAATGGCCGGCCTGCCGCGTATCACGGTCGACGAGGTTTGGCCGGTGTATATTATAGGTACGTGCGCGTCCATCGCTGGTCGGCGAGCATGCAGCCGATGCTGTAACACACTTGCACACACGTACACCGCGAGCACACACAATCGCAAATATTTCGAGTGCCCCACCCACCCGCGGAAGCTTTGGCTTATAAATAGAACAGGAGCCTCGTCTGACAGCGGTAGCGGCAGCTTCCGTGCATGGCCTAGCCGTTGCCGCCGGAAGACCGGGCCCGGCGTGTATACAATTATTAATAAATATAATTTATAATAATATATGTGTGCTGCGCGTGCCGTATGACTTCGGTGACGCGTACGGCAACAATATCTATTCCTTTGTTTCTTGTTTTCTTCTTATAATCATTTTTTTTTTCTTCCCCACTCGGTTCATTTCGTTTTCGACAATCTCCAATAATAATTATTGTCGTGTAAGACCGTGTGCGTTCGTCGTCCGCAAGTACACCGCAAGTACTGCAGTCGTCGAACGCGTTCATACCGAACGTCTGGGTAGACACGTACACCACAATATCGCGCCGTCTCGCCTGGCTTTTGTACACGTAAAACACCGTGATCGCATCAAGGTATTTATATAATAACAATATAATAATGATCATACTGTAGTAATATTTTGCAAAACGTGTTGTTGCCGCGAAACCCTTGGTCCAATGACATATCGTCCGAATCCATCGAATGTGCAGACTTTGCAACTAGTATAATAATATATACGGGAATGACTATTAGTAATCGGTGTCGTCTTCGTGCAGACGCGTGAACAAAATGTAAAATTATAATTCGAAAAACTGTATTCTATATTTCTATTATTATATGCCGTGAATAAGTCGCAAATATATCTACTAAATAGTTTTCTATTCTAAATGTTTTGCGATATTATATCTAAGACATTTTACCTACATCATAATATGAACTATACGAATCGTACAGTAATCGTAATTAGTCCAGAAAATTTCGGCATTTTTGTTTTTACCCATATCTTCAACAACATACGCGTTTTAATCAATTCCGAACATTTTAAACACACTGTATACCATCCTATCTATCTTTCGTAAGCTCTATAAAACACACACACACACACACACACACACACACACACACACACACACACACACACACACACACATACACACACACACACACACACATGCACTGCGAGCGCGCACGCATGTAAATGTACAATAATAATAGGAAAAATAAAATAAAAAAATACACCGTCTGCGGCCGACGTATGTGATGTATTTTAAAAATAATTATAACCATATAACTAAGCTCCGCGTGCGATATACATCCGCGGCCGGTCGCCGGCGATCAAATATACAGCAAAACGCCGCAGCAGTACTTTGTATAATAATAGAAATTCATTTCAATACGCGACACATTGTTCAATGTTGCTGGTCTTGTGTTTCTGTCCGAATAGGTTCCGCTGGTTTTGGACGTCTGCATTTGAATAAAGACGATCTAAAAAAATCGAACGAATGAAAAAGAAATGCGTCGAAATGTATCGTAGTGAAGTCGAGAGCTGCAGTGTCCGTTTGAAATATCCTTGTTGAAAAAAATAAATTTAAGAATAACAACCAGTGAAAACACATAAGTGGTAGACGTACTCACTCGCCATAATGGCCGACAGCGAAGGAAGTTCTGAGCAAGATGACGTATCATTCCTTCGTACCGTAAGTTATGAAAAATACAAACATGCTAATTCTAATTCTAATAGCACCGAAGCGTGTTTTGTGCCCGTTATTAGTTGCAATTTTACCGTATTTGTTCTTGAATGTTTTATATATTTATTTATAATACTAACATTAAATTAGATTACATAAAATAATTCAATTTAGAATACACACTGGAGCTGCATTAAATTGGCTGATTAATTATACTGGAAAAAAATTCAGATTTGTTCTTAGTGTTAGTGATTGCAAAAATTATCAAAATCAATTAAAAAAGTTTGATGTGTTTGAATTAAAAACAATATATAAAAATAATCTATAGCCATTAATAAACAATTAAAAGTACCTCGCAGGCTCAGACTTTGAATTTATGACAGCATATGAGTATAATGGTGAATAAGATAGCTCTCACTTCTTAGTTACCTACGTGTAATAAATATTTATAAATATTTTTACACAGCCCTTTTGATGAATTAAGTAATTTTAATATTGTTAAATATCTACAGTTATCATGATTTGAATTATTTTAATCCATTTAATTACATGAGTAAAAATAACGTTCACTGAACATTGTATAATATATATCATATGTATTATTATATAATTATATATTGTATTATGTATAATATAGTAGGTAGTACATTTTTACATAGACATATATACAAGGAGATCGCAAAGAGTTAGATTTGCCCGTTGACTTTTTATTAGTAGATGCCTGATGTATAATGTTTGTCAAAAATTAAATAAATATATCGAATTATAGTTAATCATGATATATGTTAAACAAATTGAGTTTTTTAAAGTGTATGAATACTTATAGTTATAAGCATTAATAATTTATACTTTTATTTTTTATTTTGCAGTAAAGTATATGCAATCTGTATATTGTAGCATAATAACTAATAAGTATATGTGATATAATATAATCAATACATGAATTTTTGAGAAAAGAACCACCCATTAGTGATACTTGTATGATAATATAACTACCTAATCCTAGTTTTTTTTTTTTTAATTTTGTAACAAGTCGTTAATAATTTATTCTTAAACAAATATAATCTTTACTGAAATATCGATAACCATCGAGTGATTAGAATAAAAGATAAACATATTACATTATACAATGTGAAGTAGGTATACATAATTACGCTTTAATAGTTGAATTCTTTATTTTTTTGAGGCGTTTGCCTTAACTAAAGTTTTTCATAAAGAATATTTATTTTATTATTGGGGAAGTACTAATAATTTTTGAGAAACTGAAATCGTGATTTAATTCCACTCTAAGGGTACCTTAATTACTCTAATAGGTATTAGTAAATTTTTGATAATCTAACATTTATGAATATTATAATAATGTTGTAAAATAAATATTTATTTAAAAGTTTCTTCCATTTCATTATTTATTAAAAACCATCATCATTGACATGTTTTGAGTGATTGGTAGTGATGGTAGTTAGATGGTATATTTTATATTTATTATTTTAAATTATAATAATAATTATAATTTTAAAGTTTTATGGTATAGTGAAAGATATGAAATGTATTATAACTATTATACACTACCTATTAAAGTTTAATATATGAAATTATGGAAATAATTTAATTAGTCAACAATGTCTATAATTATTTAATTGAATTTATATAAAGATTTATTTTTAATCCTTTATAAATACTCAATAAAACTCTTAATACATTGGTTATATTTTAAAATTATAATCTATATTAAATTGTTATATATTAAAATCATAATTAATAAAATTTTGCTACATTTTTTAATAAATTTAATTATTTAGATATCTAATAATATAACTAAACCAAAAAAGTTCCCATAATTGTATATTTAGATTTATTAGAATTAGAGCTATTAATTACATCAATCGCTGTGTATTATTATATCAAATTTACAATTAATTAAATTAAAACCATGATTGTTGGATTTCATAACCATCCACCGTATAAGTAAATACAATAAAATACGTGATTCAACTGTCATAATTGTGATAAATAATATGAGTATGAGTTATTATATTATTTATGTACCTATACTATAACTATACTTATTTGTACATTGTATATATTCATTAGACCTTTTATTGCACGTGTTTGCACTTAAAAATAAAGAATATTTTCGATTGGATCTAATACATTGGACGAAAATTCTTGAAATTAGTAAAAATGTAGTACCAACGAATTAAGAAATACTAATTTATTAATTATTGACAGTATAAAACATTTTGATAACTTCAACTAATTTTTTGACAAAATAATATGAACTTTTGATATCCATAACTAACATAATAACTAGCATAAGGATAATCATATATTGTTAGACAATAATTGGTCATGCTCGATGTATAATTCACTAGTATATCTATTACACATTATATTCCCCTAAAATAATATTCAAGTCATAATCTGATATAATAAAAACAATAAGCTTAATAGAAGATTTAATATTTATATATATATAGAACTATAGAAAGCACAGAGTAAAGGAATCTCCCATTAGAGACACTTCAATAAGATAATTTTTATTTCAAACATTTACATTATATTTATACACCACTGACTTTTGAGTATTAATCGAGGATTATCTGGTATGGATATAGATGCAAATTGGGAAATCTCAGGGATGAAAGTCATAATAGGTTAGATGAAATAAAATAGTAATTATGATATTCGATATAAGATACTTATCTCAATGTTTCAAAAAACATATATATATACTCAGGAGTCAGGACCATATTTATGCAAGGACAAATGAGACATTTGTACTGGGTTTACTCAAAAGAGGGGCCCACCAATAACAGGCAAATAAAATTAGTTGTGTATACCTTATTATTATTATTTCTCTAAAAATAATGGCTGATTATTAAAAATAGCATAAAAAATCATAATAAACATTAAGTTCATATTGTATATTGTTTTAAACATTACAATTTTATGATACATCAGTCACAAAAGCATACACGATACAATATACTATATACACCATTATTTTATAAATACATTGTGCTTACATTTTACTTTAGCATTGAAAGAAATATAGATTTAAGTAGATAATTTGGGTTCCAAAATTGTAAATTGATTTAGGTCCATGAATTGGTAATACAAAGCTTGTATAAACTAGTATTAAAATTGGATAATTATACGGTAATTTTTAATACCTAATATAAATAATATATTAGTAGTATGAAATATCAAAATATCATTCGCAAGATTATAATGATGTAGACATCTGAATATTACAATTTTTCATAATAATCAAAAATAGTTCGCTTCATTGAGAGCCCTTCTACATAGTATAATTTGTCTATGTTAAGTTTTAAATTACCTTTATCATTATTACTTGATGTGCAATGTGTATAATTCAGAGTTCTATAGTTGTATAAGTCATTATTAATAATAAACATTTTTAAAAAAAAACAAAAAACAAAAAGATCATATACTTATTTTTTTGATTCAAATGTTGTGGTTGGTAAAAATATAATACTTAGGTACAAACTTCACAACGTATTAAATTTAAACTATTTTTATGGCAACACATTTTTAATTTTAAACTAAGAAACAAAAATTATTTATCTGTAAAAATTTACATTTATCTACAAAAAAAGTAAAAACTTGTTAAAAATTGATATTATACCAACATTTTAAATATATTTTACTGAATTTATCCTATATCAAAACTGTATTCATTAAACTGAAAATTATACTCTATAGCAAGAAGAAAAGAATTTAGAAACATTATATAGTCAATCCCTCATATGACTAAATCTTATTTTACCTATTATTATAAATCAATATATTTTTTAAATTTTCTCAGAAAACAATAATAACGTAAAATGGATGATTTCATAACAACTAACCATTTATTTTCTAAAAAAAATTAAAATGTTGAAAATGGAATTTCAAGATGTTTTAAATATAGGTTGTTATAATTAAACTTGTAGTAAAATTGCATGTTTTAGTTTAAAAATTACATATATTTTATCAAAAAATCTAAAAATAATATTATATACAATAGTTAAGTCAGTTAATTTTTTTTTAATTATAATATTTTATTATTTTAAATAAGAATATAATTTTATATTAACGATAAACTTATAGATAGAATTGTTAACTAGGTACCTACATCAAATATTTTAAAATTGAATGAGAAATAAAAAATTTTATTTTTTTATATTAAGAAATATTATCTTTATTTCTTCACTACTTATAACTTATAGATATTAATATATTCTTATGTAATTTTCATTATCATGAAGACATCGAAAAAAACTTTATTTATCTTTTAAGCTATAAAAAAATATTAAACTATATGTTCACAATATTACAAATTTTATCTGCTCTGTATAATTTTAAATTTGAAAATTTGGACTCAAAACTAAAAAAGTTGTTTGATATATATTTAATGTAGCACAAAAAAATATTATTTCTCGAAAAAAAGAGAAAAATAATAAATAAAACAAAAGTTATTGCATCTGTCGTGTTATCCTTAAACACCCTTTATATAAAGTAATTGGATTATATTTTTAATTAAATTATTTTATTCCTCACGATTTATTAAGAAATAGTATTATTATAATATTTGATGACTGGGAAGTCAATAAAATAAAAATCGAATTTATTATGTATTATAATAATATGCTTAATGCTTAAATATATCATACTCTAATACTCATACAAGTTACTTAGAGAAATTATGATTTTCGTAAGACTAATGCCAAAATTAATGTATAAACTGAATGAATTTATCAATTAAGAGTTAGTTGGCTAAAAATCAAATTTAAAATATTTAGAAAAGTATTATAATTAATGAATTATGTCATCTTATTGTTGAATTTGCATTTAAATTGATAAAAACTGGTTTTCAGCAGTTGTTGAAAATGTATTTTATACCAGTAAAATTGATTGCCATATAATTATAGTAATGTATAGCGGCTGCGTCTACCTGAAGTCTCCCAAATGTATATTGTATAAGTATATTTTAAAAATTAAAATTACAATGAAATTCATAAATAATCCATTTAAAATTTTAAAATGATAAAACATTCCTTATAATATCACCAAAACTAAAATATAACTTAGCAGAAAAAATATAAAAATAAAAGTACTGATCGTGTATTCCTTACACCAAACGATCAATTTTTAAACCGATACCATTCAAAAATAGTTCTAAATATAATAATAATATAGGTAAGACATTTTATTTTTATTACTATAGTAATAATAATTTTAGTAAAAATAATATATTATTTGGAATATTTGACGGTGTTTAATAAATTATTTATTAAATAATACTAAAAGTTTTAACCACAAAACAATTTTTTTTATTAAATTCTGAACGGAGTGATGGAATTATTTGGTTTTACAATGATTTGTATTTTTTTTAACACTTTTTACTTTTTTTTTTTTTGTGTCTGTCATCACGTTTTGGGGCAGTAAAATTACTTCAATTTTCTCATTCAGCAACTTTTTTGAATGGAATATGAACGTCAATGATATTTGGGCCAGTCAAAAATAAAACTTTTTCAATACTTTTCAAAATCGTTGAAAAAACTATAAAAAATGATTAAAAACGGTAAATTTTTACACAAAATCGAAAATACTTAAAATTTTCTACAAATGTTTGTATTGGCGTTTTCTATACATGGTAAAGTTTTCAAAGTATTTTGACTTATTTTGACCTATTTATAGACAATTTAAATTTTCGATTATTCTAAATTTCTTTTTTGAAATATCGATAAAAAAATTTGCCTGGTTAAAAACTCTTGAAAATTTAGTACAAGGTTTATTATAAGTTATAACTATCGCAATTTAAAAAGTTGCAAATAGTTTCACTCTGATTTTTTTATAAGCCCTTAAAATTCAAATTTGTATAAAATATGATAAAATCGGGATGATTTGCAAGTTATTTTGTAGTTCATAAAATTTGAAGATTCATAAATTTTTTTGTATTTATACTTAAGGCTCAAAATTTGAACACAAGGTTATCCATAAGTTAGGTTTAAAATATTATATTTCTTAAACTTTTTTTTTTTAATTGTTGATAAAAAAAATTAGCTGGTACAAAATACTTCATAGAAAATTTAATAGAAGATTCCAGGGGAGTTTTTGTTTTTGTCATTTCAAAATTATTCAAATCCATAGTTAGAATTATTTTTTATAAGCATTTGAAAAGCAAATATTGACATAATATTTCAATTTAAACATAACATAATATATTATATAATATACCTATTCTAGACGAACATATCATCTCTGTTCAGAATCGTTATTTGTATACATTGATACCTATCATTGCATTCAAATTTAACAAATCCATGGTAATGACCTGTCATGTGATTGTCATATGAACGAAGTTCAGTCTACTCCTATTGTACTGCAGGGCAAGGCCCATCCTGTTCTTTTTTTTTTATTTAATTTACCTACACAGTTTTAAGATACATAAATCTTCTTTTGAAAATACAGAAAAACAGTGCTCCATTATAGATGTTTTTACTTATGAACTAGGTAGATAATAGATCAATGAATCAATGAATTGTACTATTAACTAAGAGACAAGGTTGTTGAGATGTTTATCAGACTTATTTTAACGAAAAATATAAGAAATAAATGCATGCCTTTCCTTTTGGCTTCTAAGGAATAAATTTAATTATAAAGTTGCTAATAATTTTAAGTCAATCAATATTCTATTCGTAAAAAAAATAGTTAATAATACCTAAATATTGTAAATTTATATACTATACATTTATAGTATACATATACTATAAAATATGGAAAAAATTAACTTACTTATCTACGAATAATAAATATAGGTTATATTATACAAACAAGTAAAATTATTTTAAAATTATTTTATATTAATTGATTAGAATAAGGAAATAAAATACATTTGTCACCTATAATATTAGCTAACCTACGTATGTTATTTATGTTAATATGACAAGAAACACATATGTACATATTATTATTTTTATATGCCTATGATAGTCCATTGACGCTATTTTACTCTTACGTCTCCATATTTTTTTGTTAGATAATATTTTCAACACTCAATAAGTGAGTAAGTATATATTATATTATTTTTTATTGAATGTTAATACAAACGAAATTTTATTTTTACTTTTTAAAGAGATTTCAAGGTTGTACTGATTTATTTTGAATTTTATTTTATATATTTTTAGACAACTTACTTCTTAATGTTTATCATTATTATTAGTATTTATTACCATTAGATTTTTTTTTTTTAAAATTGAAAATACTAAAAATCTTATTAGTGTTTTTAATTAAAAACTTGATAAGTGAACAACTTGTATAACAACAAAATAATAATCACTAATAAACACGTACATCACCGTATGGTCTAATAGTACAACGAGTATGTATTCGCAGAAAAATGCAATCGTTACTATCACTTCAGATTGACAATTAATTACAAATCGTTGTTGATTTATCGACTATCGTTCTACAAAATCGTATTGTGGTATTAATCAATATACAATAACTTATTATCCATAATATAAACAATTGCCTATAATAATATTATTATTCTGGTAGTTATGCATAATTATGAAAAAGAAAAGTCTTAGAAATATCAAATAAATATATTTTAATGTTCATGATATAATATCATAAATTACAACAGATGAAAATTCGATGATGCTATAAAAAATTTGGGGGTGCTAAGCACCTCCATGCACTTCTAAATTGTGCCTATGTATATACCTATCTACTAACTTTCTTTTGAAATAAAATGATCATATTTGAAGTAAAACTCGAAAATTAAAATTTTTTTTGGTTTTTTTTTTTACGAATTCGTAGAAAATTTTAAGAATTTAATTAAATTTGTGTAATAGGAAGACATGGTATGTTTATCATGCACGGCAACCGGAGAAAGAGTGTGTCTCGCGGCAGAAGGATTCGGAAATCGACATTGTTACTTAGAAAATATTGCAGATAAAGTAATATTTCATTTAAATAATTGAAATCAATAAATTTAACTAATTATTAATTGTTTAAAAATATTGCAGAATATTCCACCAGATTTATCGCAATGTGTATTTGTTATTGAACAAGCATTGTCCGTAAGGGCATTACAAGAATTAGTGACAGCTGCAAGTTCTCAAGAAGTAATATATTACTAATAATACTTATTAGTAAAGATTTTTTTATATCACCTACATTGTTTCAGGGTAAAGGTGGAACTGGATCCGGTCATCGAACTTTACTTTACGGAAATGCAATTTTATTGCGTCATCAAAATAGCGATATGGTTTGATTAATATAAATTATGAATATCCATTAAGTCATTCATTAATTGTATTTGTTATAATATATTTATTTTTTAACAGTATTTAGCCTGTTTATCAACAAGTTCGTCAAATGATAAATTATCCTTTGATGTCGGTCTGCAAGAGCATTCACAAGGAGAAGCTTGTTGGTGGACTGTACACCCAGCTTCAAAACAACGATCAGAGGGTGAAAAGGTTCGAGTTGGTGATGATTTGATCTTAGTGTCCGTGGCCACAGAACGATACTTGGTGCGTTTAAATATATTTTATTAAAACTGATCCTAAAATTAATAGTACTTAGGAGTTGAAACTTGGAAAATTTATCTCTACCAATGTGTTTAATGAAATATTATAGACTTTAAAATAATATAATAATAACATTAGTCACATTTTTTGATTTTATTTTGTTTTTTAGCACACCGCTAAAGAAAATGAATTATCTGTAGTGAATGCATCTTTTCACGTAACTCATTGGTCAGTTCAACCATATGGTACGGGTATCAGCAGAATGAAATATGTTGGTTATGTTTTTGGTGGGGATGTACTGAGATTTTTTCACGGTGGAGATGAGTGCTTGACAATACCGTCGTCATGGAGCGATGTTTCTGGACAAAAGTGCGTACTTGAAGTTTAATACATTTTAGATATGTAGTAGGTATAGTTTTATAGAAGACATTAAGATAGATATTATTTATGAAGAATACTATAACATTCAATATATTAAACATGTAATAGAATAAATCGTACATAAACTTTATAATAGTTATTATCATGTATATTGTATTTATATCATGGAAACAAGCTGAACTCTAAATAAATATGTACATACATTAGGTATTGAAATGAAAGAAATCCATGTAGAATAAAAACTTTAAAAATATATACCAAATCCCATTTCAATTTATGATAAAATCTCAAATGCAACAATTTGTTATAAATTACCTATATATACAAGTTGTATAAGAACTAGTAATTTACATTTATCAAAATTTTTATTTAAATTTTTTTTTTTTTGAAAATTCGTTTTCTATAAAATAATATTCAACTGAGTACATTTAATTTTATTAATTTTATTTAATTTATCTATTTAGAACTAGGTTAATGATTTGAATTCAAAAATTATGATATTTCTTTTTGTGAACGATTCATTAATATATTTTTGAATATTACAACAAACTTCAATAGTGCAAGTTGTAATTATATTTAGATTATAGGTACATAACCAGATGAGTGAAGACTAAATCGATTAGACGAGTACTTCTCGATACAGATATCTATAAATTATTGTTTTATTTTCAATTGATGTATATATTATTGGTTTATTGTAATTTAGTATAGTCATTTATGAAGGCGGTAGCGTAATGAGTCAAGCAAGATCGTTATGGCGTTTAGAATTAGCTCGAACTAAATGGGCAGGTGGATTCATCAACTGGTATCATCCTATGAGGATTAGACATTTAACTACTGGAAGATATTTAGGAGTTAATGAAAACAACGAGTTGCATTTAGTTTGCAGGTAAACCATTTGTTTAGTTTAACATATTTCTATTACGATGATAATTGTAATGTTCCTAAAGTTATAACCTGGAAGTATTTTAATATAGAGATGAAGCTACAACTGCTTCTTCCACATTCTTCCTACGCCAAGAAAAGGATGATCAAAAAACAATTTTGGAAGATAAAGATTTAGAAGTTATAGGAGCACCTATAATTAAGTATGGTGACAGTACGGTATTGGTACAACATTCTGATACTGGCTTATGGCTTACATATAAGGTACATTTTAAATCTACATTGAATACTGTAAATTCTATATTATATCTTTTGGTATTTTTAACAATTTAATTTTTTATTATATAGTAAGTGAAACCTTTGAATTATTAAATCTTTACTAATAAGTAATTATATTTAACAAATATAAAAATATAATATTATTTATGTAAATAATTCTTATACACGAAGAATAGTCCTAGTATTGAATTGAAAATATGTCATTGCTCAGAAATATATGATAGATTACTTAATTTCTATAAATTAAGCAACAAACCGTTTTAATTTATAAATAATTAATTATTTTATTCATGATATTTAGATTCCAAAATATTTTTTACATACATTAATTATTTATGTTTTATAATATGTATTATTTTATAAATGTACAAAATTTGGAGTACATATTATTCATAGGTATTAAATGATAGTATTTTAAACTAAAAATATATATTTTTACCTAGTCTTACGAAACAAAAAAGAAAGGTCTTGGTAAAGTAGAAGAAAAACAAGCAGTACTGCACGAAGAAGGAAAAATGGATGATGGACTAGATTTTAGTAGAAGTCAAGAAGAAGAATCTAGAACCGCTAGAGTGATACGCAAATGTTCATCATTATTTACACAGTTCATTTCGTAAGTATAAATAAAACGTTAATTTATTTGTGTTGTTCATTTATTGTAATAAAAAGTAACTTCTGTTATTATAATTAATCAACTCTCATACACTTGTAGAGGACTAGAAAATTTACAAAATAACCGGCGTTCATCATTATTTTGTTCATTTGTGAATCTAAATGAAATGGTCATGTGCCTTGAAGATTTAATTAATTACTTTGCTCAACCAGAAGATGATATGGGTAAACATCATTTATTCATTTTTAATCGACAACAGTGATAGGTAATAGTGTTCAACTATAATATTTGCTAACGATTGTTTTGTATATTAAAGAACATGAAGAAAAACAAAACCGGTTTAGAGCATTGAGAAACCGACAAGACTTATTTCAAGAAGAAGGAATATTAAATTTAATCTTAGAGGCCATTGATAAAGTTAATATTATTACTTCACAAGGATTCATGGTCAGTTTAGCTGGCGATGAATCTGGGCAAAGCTGGGATGTGATTTCGGGTTATTTGTACCAATTGTTAGGTTAGTAATAAAATGGAAAAATTATTTAAAGTTTATATTCAACTGCCATATAATATATATATATATATATATATATTATAGCTGCAATCATAAAGGGAAATCACACCAATTGTGCTCAGTTTGCTAACACAAATCGCTTAAATTGGTTATTCAGTCGGTTAGGATCTCAAGCATCTAGTGAGGGAACTGGTATGTTAGACGTACTTCATTGCGTCCTTATCGATTCTCCAGAAGCTCTAAATATGATGAAAGTGAGTATATATAGTATAACAAATTCTATAATAATATGCAATATGAATACATTGAATCAAAAAAATATACTTAATTGCATAATATTTTAGGACGAACACATTAAAGTTATTATATCGCTTTTGGAAAAACACGGTCGTGATCCTAAAGTTTTAGATGTTCTATGCTCTTTGTGTGTTGGTAATGGCGTGGCTGTGAGAAGTTCGCAAAACAATATATGTGACTTTTTATTACCAGGAAAGAATTTACTCCTTCAAACTCAACTGGTTGACCACGTAGCGAGGTACACTTGTTGTCGAAAAAATATATTTATAAACATATTGGTGTAATGTCAAGTATGATTTTTAAACTGTTGTTTCATTATAGTGTACGTCCCAATATTTTCGTTGGTCACGTAAATGCATCTGCTGTTTATCAAAAATGGTATTACGAAGTGGCTATAGATCACATAGAACAAACCACTCATTTAAATCCTCATATTCGTATTGGATGGGCGAATACCAAAGGGTAATAATTACAAAAAATTAATGGCTGTTTCCAGTATTGTTAAGTATTTGAGTAAAAGTATTCAAATACTTTTTTAAGTATTTTTGATTATATTTTAAATACTTATTTTTATGTTGAATACTTTTTCTATGTACATTAAAAATTATTTTTACTATCCACTAGTTTATTATATGTATATAGTTTCGATCAGTTAAGTACTGGTTTTTTACTGTTTATTGAAGAAACATGTGGTTTTCTCCAAAAATTAGCAATATTTATTTTTATATTATTATTATTTATTTACAACATCAGTTGTAAAAAAATTTACTTCATATTAATTTAAGTATTATGTAGAAGGGAGGACAAATATATTTTCCCATGTTTTTGGTATTAACTTGTGGGTTCCTTTTTTTTTTATAAGTAGTACATGACTGTATATTAGTGGTATAATATAAGTATTATACACTATATAACGTTTATTATAGACTTATAAAAAAAAACTATAAGTACTCTGAATACTTTTTTAAAGTATTTGAATAGTATTTAAAAAAATTCTTAAAAATATTCTTTAAAACACTGATTGTATCACTAAACGTCATTAAAACAAATTCAATGAATATATCCACTTTACGAGTATTTGAAGTTATAAAAATGTGTGATTTAATTTTTAGTTATGTTCCTCATCCTGGTGGTGGTGAAAAATGGGGTGGAAATGGAGTCGGAGATGATTTATACTCTTTTGGGTTTGATGGAAGTTATTTATGGACTGGTAATTTTACTTATCTACATTTATTTATCTCGTACGATTAAAAATGTGTATATGTATAGGAGGACGTAAGTCGGAAGTGATGCCTGGTACACAAACACCTAACATAAGAAAATCCGACGTTATTGGATGTGCATTAGATTTAACTATTCCAATTATTACTTTTACTCTTAACGGTCAATTAGTTCAAGGAGCTTTTAGAGATTTCAATTTAGATGGAATGTTTTTCCCAGTAATAAGTTGCTCTTCAAAAGTCAGGTAATACAAAGAATCAAATATTTTATATCTTTTATAGTAATCATTGATTAAATTTTTATACACAACTTTATATTTTTTTACTCATAGTTTATGAATTTACTTAATATTTCGCTGCTAACAAATAACATTTGTTCTTATTAATAATTTTTAAACGATAAAAAATTAGTTAATAATTTATTTATAGTAAATGTAAATACCTTATATTTCTTACAGGATTATTAAACCTTAGGCCAGGCAGGTCAAACTCAAAGTATCAAGGGGGCCAAATATATTGAATAGTTTTATACGCGGGCCGCACATAATTAATTATCGAAAAAAAAATTTGTATATTTTAATATTATTCTTTACAAACACAACCTGTACAAATAAATTCAAATATATATATACAGATATATACATTTTTTTTTGTTGTCCAATAATATCTTTAGCCATGGGCCACAAATAAATAAGCCACGGGCCACGTGTTTGATATGCCTGCCTTAGGCAATCGTAAATATAAAACTTGATTAAAATAAACGATTGAATCGTAAAAAAAAAAACAAAAAAAAATATAAATACTAAGCTCATTATATTTTTGAAACAGAATAAGCATTATTAACTTAGAAATGTAGTATTTAAACAATATATTTATTTTTTATATAATTGCTCATTAGTTTTATATAAATATATCAATACCAGTTGCATATTTTTAATTTTTTTGTGGGAGGGGGGGGGTCTATAAAATAGTTAAATATTATAGTGCAAGTAATTTATCTTCTGGGGGAGGGCATCGAAACCCAGGAAACCCCCTGAAAATATGCCACTGATTAATACTACTTATAGATAAATACAATATAAAGTAGTATAAAAGCTTAAGTTATATTATATTTCATCACCATAGACTTATTTGGTTTACTTAAGCTTTTTCTTTAAACAATGATAATCACAGGACAACAACATTGTTATATTAGCTATAGTAAGCCTGTAAAAAAACACAATATTAAAAAAAAAACAACGTTATGTAGTATAAGAAAATAATGTATTAAATTATTGTAGTTAATATGGTCAATAAAAATACTTATTTTAAAATGTGTGTTTGGATTTGATATAGTTGTCGGTTTCTATTGGGTGGAGATCATGGCCGATTGAAATTTACTCCACCAGACGAGTTTTCTCCCCTTTTTGAAAGTTTATTACCACAACAAATTTTAACGATTGATCCCTGTTTCTATTTTGGAAATTTAAATAAATGTGTACTTACTGGACCGTGGTATGTTGAAGACGATACAGCATTTGTTCCAAATCCGGTTGATACATCGATGGTACCTATTGATACAAACACTTTTGATAGTTATTAAGGAATTTATCTTAAGATCTTTAAAATTACTTCATAGATCACGTTGCCAAGTTACATAGAAAATATTAAGGACAAATTAGCAGAAAATATCCATGAAATGTGGGCAATGAATAAAATTGAAGCTGGTTGGCAGTATGGAGATAACAGAAACGATACTAGGAAATACCATCCTTGTTTAACACAGTTCGATAAGTTGCCTCCCGCAGAAAAACGTTATGATACTCAACTAGCAGTGCAAACGCTCAAGTAAATAACAATAGAAAGAGGTGTGCGAATAAAAAAATGTTAATTTAAAGTATTTTTAAAAATCTACAGAACTGTTATTGCATTGGGATATCATATATCTATTGATAATCCACCATCTCGTATCAAAACCGTTCGATTGCCCAACGAACCGTTCATGCAATCCAATGGTTATAAACCTGCACCTTTAGATTTGTCTGCCATCAATTTATCAAGTAAAATGGAAGAACTAATTGATCAGTTAGCCGAAAATACACATAATTTGTGGGCAAAAGAAAGAATACAGCAAGGATGGACATATGGTCTAAATGAAGTAATATATATATATTTTATTTTTTAAATTAGTTATCATTATTAAACTTATTAATTATTATGTATAATGAATTGCGTACACTATATTTTAATATAAAATGTTTAAAAATGCTGTTATTTGTACCAAACAGTATTATTCTATTATATCTATTATTCTAGTATATACTATTGATTATTAATCAACATTTTCAATAATAATTAAATCTATTCATAGCTGATATATATCTTATTATGGTCTATATAACTTCAATAACTTCAATATTATTTTATTTACCAATTGTTTATTTTTATAATCAACATAGATTTTAATTATGGTTTATTTCTAGGAACTACAAATGTTACGTAGTCCTCATTTAGTCCCATACAATAAAGTAGATGATGCTATTAAAAAAGCGAATAGGTACTGTAAATAATAATCTAAAATCAATAATGTGATAACACTTACAATAATATTATTTACAGAGACACAGCGAGCGAAACGGTTCGTACATTATTAGTATATGGTTACAATTTAGATCCTCCGACAGGAGAAACAAACGAAGGTATATATATTATGATATATTTGTATTACAATATTACATGTATCTTATTTCCAATATATATTTAAATTTATTTATTTAAACATTTATATAGTATACGTGTATATTTAATTTCTGTTATTTTTTTATCTATCAATATATTTTGTACAGAAACACCTCTAACAGACGACATCACGAATAGATATTTAACATTCAGAACGTACAGGGCTGAAAAAACATACGCTGTATCAAGTGGCAAATGGTGAATATTAATGTTATTTAAAATGTATTTTAGTTTGATAACATATTTTCCTTAGGTATTTTGAGTTTGAGATTTTAACAAATGGACCAATGCGGGTTGGCTGGGCCCGATTTAACTGTTCTCCTGGCTATCAAATCGGTAGCGACGAAAATTCTTGGGCATTTGATGGTTATAATGTATGTACAACAATCAAAAATTGAAATATTTATACACGAGTATATTTTTGAGGGAAAATACTAAAAATAAATTAATATTCTGAAGGAAGAAAAAATGTATATGGGAACATCGGAATCATTTGGAAGACAATGGCAAGTCGGAGATATAGTGGGAGTGTTTTTGGACTTGATGGATCATACTATTAGCTTTTCATTAAACGGTGAATTACTGATGGATACACTGGGTGGGGAAACTACCTTTTCCGAAGTTCAAGGAGAAGGATTCGTACCAGCATTCACTCTAGGACTAGGTCAAAAAGCAAAGTTAACTTTTGGACAAGACGTGAACTCGTTAAAGTTTTTTACTACTTGTGGACTTCAAGAAGGATATGAGCCGTTTTGTGTGTATGTACCAAAAAAATACTTTTGAATAAAATAAAACAAAATGTAATTTTGATTTTTTTTGTCTTTGATTCAGAAATATGAAGAGACCTGTGACGTACTGGTACACAAAGGATCAACCAATATTTGAAAATACTGATGATTTTCCATCTGTTATTGATGTTACGAGAATTCCCGCTGGTTCAGATACTCCACCATGCCTCAAAATTAGTCATAATACATTTGAAACAATGGAAAAAGCTAACTGGGAATTTTTACGACTCTCATTACCAGTCATATGTCTTCCTGCTTTCATCGAGTTCGTAATTCAATTTATTTTTATTAAATTATCAATTTAAATATTTAAACATTTTAAACATATAAAGCTATATAAAATTTTAGTGATTAATTGTTGTTTTTAAGTTTTTATATTTGATAAGCAACATGAGCGTATTTTGAAACATTTTTCTAGGGGTGCTATTGCCTCAAGGTATTTATTTTTTTTTTAAAACTTAGTAATTAATTGGTAACATCATTTTATTTTAGAGAAAAAAATAATAAAAAATATAAAAGTAATAATTTAGTATTTATAAATAGAGATTTTGTGAGGACTGTGGCCCATCGTACCACCTAGTGAACTATGCTCATGATATACAATATAATTTATAAGTAACTTTTCAAAATTAAAGTATATTTAATTCAATATAAGTAATACAATCATCTGTTTATAAAATTATTAATCATCAATTATTTATGAAAATCATATTAAATATAAATTTTTAATTTTATTTAGTGAACAAGAAAAACAAAGAAGATGGCAAGAAATTAGAATTAGACAACATAGATTATTGTCACAATCGGAACATGCCACTCCTGCACATATTGAACAAATAATGAAATCTGGATTTTCGATGAGCGATATAAAAGGTTTTTAATTGAACAATTAATTCAAAATAATAATCTTAAACACATGTTATTTGTTATTTCATTATCTAAAGGTCTTCATCGAGGGTATTCAGATGATGCAGTAGAAAATGATGACATTATTCCAAATGCCACTCCTTTGCCACCAAAAGGCAAGAAGCAACCACCACCTCCAAGACCACCACGAAAAGGATCATTATCAAGACATGACGATAAGATGATTGAAAATGGTATTGTATTAGTAGCATAGATTTATTATACATTAAAATGTGTTATAATAATATAATATTAACTTATATCAATATAGAAGGGAAGCTAAATCGTTCATCTAGTGAACTTAATTTTAATATGTATAATCACCAAAACGGTGATGGTCAAGATATAAGCAAAGAAGATAAGAAAAAAAGAGGTCGTTCTCCATTTCGGTAAGGTAAAAATATAATTAATTGGTTATTAGTGAACTTAATTTATAACGTCTATTCTAGATTTTTTTCGAGAAAAAAAGAAGGGCCAACAGATAATCCTAAAAGAGCGAAAACACCAGATCCAGCTAGAAGTAGGGATAGGTCACGTAATACTCACATACCTAATCCATTAAATGATAGAGTTACGCCTCAAATAAGAGTTTCACAAGTAAGAGTGAAAATGTACAAACCAAAATCAAATCAGCTATGAATTTAATATATATTTCATATGTTTAAAGATGGATTTAAAATTGGTTCCCCCGGCTATACCAGACCGACCGGGTGGTCCAAAAGCAATGTCATTCACGCCTACAACTGCAGGGATTGAATTTGTTGGGAACGAAATATATGATGTAGAATGTTTAAAATTAATAAACGAATATTACTATGGTGTGAGAATATTTCCTGGTCAAGATCCTACCCACGTTTATGTGGGTTGGGTTACTACTCAATATCATCTCCACAGTAAAGATTTTAGCCAAAATCATGTAAGAAAAAGTACTGTTACGATCGTCGATGAACATAATAGAATTTTGGAAAGGTGAAAAGTTTAATTTTAAATTATTATTTCTTTTAATAATTTAATATTATGTAATTTTTTGTATAGTATTGACCGACAAAGTTGTTATATGGTTCGATCCGATGAATTGTATAACGAAGTAACCAATGATTCATCGGGGAAAGGAGCATCTCAAGGAATGGCCATAGGATGTTTTATAGATATAGCTACAGGAATTATGTCATTTACATGCGAAGGAAAAGAAACTAGTTTTAAGTTTAAAGTAACATCAAATCATAATATTATCTCGGGTGGAATAAATTTTAAGCCATGTCTTACATCATAGATGGAACCAGATATAAAACTATTTCCGGCAATATTCGTAGAAGCTAGTAGTAAAGAGATTTTACAAATCGAATTGGGTAGAACATCTACCACACTACCATTATCTGCGGCTGTATTACAAAATTCAGAACGCCATGTAGTTCCTCAGGTAATTATATTTGTAAAATCAATATATTTAACGTAATTGATATTATTTTTTCAATAATATATGGTTTAGTTTCCACCGAGATTAAAAGTTCAATGTCTAAGACCTCATCAGTGGGCTCGAGTTCCCAATGCTTCTTTACACATTCATACTCTGAAATTGTCGGACATTAGAGGATGGAGTATTCTCTGTGAAGACCCAGTATCGATGCTTGCACTACACATTCCCGAAGAAGATAGATGCATAGATATTTTAGAGTTAATCGAAATGGAAAAATTACTATCGTACGTTATTTATATAATGTTATATCATGATAATAAGTGAACATTTATTTATTAAATTATTAAAATTCATTTTCTAGTTTCCATGCTCACACATTAACTTTGTATGCCGCTGTGTGTTATCAAGCTAATTACCGAGCAGCTCACATATTATGCACTCACGTAAATCAAAAGCAGCTGTTATATGCTATATGTTCAGAATACATGTCTGGCCCTTTGCGCCAAGGATTTTATGATCTCTTAATAGCTTTGCATTTGGAATCGCATGCCACTACAATGTAATCATTTTTTAGATTTTATTTTATCTACGTAAAAAACATTTTAACCATTTATTCGTAGGGAGG
This sequence comes from Chaitophorus viminalis, assembly GCA_025469195.1. Taxonomy (NCBI): domain Eukaryota; kingdom Metazoa; phylum Arthropoda; class Insecta; order Hemiptera; family Aphididae; genus Chaitophorus; species Chaitophorus viminalis. The sequence continues at coordinate 27,871 of JAIPRK010000995.1, forward strand.
TTTGTAAAAACGAATATATTATACCTTTGGGTCAAGAACTGACGGCATTATACGAAGATCCACAAATGGGCCATAGTTTGCGTTCTTTACAAACTGAATCCGTTCGTCCTCAAATGAAAATGACTGAAATATCGTACGTACATTTTTATACCATAAATATTTATATATTTTACATAATATTTATTTTTACTATAAAACAACATGTTTTAAATATTGTATTTATTTTTAGGGATGTTATTGACAATGTTCGAAACCTATATAGTCCATACTTTCCGTTACAAGTAGTTAGAGAATATGTAATGGCTGCGTTGGAAGAAGCCGTTTTAGTAAATCAGGTTCATAATAGGGACCCCATTGGTGGTTCTAATGAGAATTTGTTTTTGTAAGTTGAAAAAAATGTCAGAAAAATTATATGACTTTTAATTTTGTATTGTTATGTTATTAGACCTCTATTAAAATTAGTAGATCGTCTTTTGCTCGTTGGTATGTTACGCGATGAAGATGTAGTGAAATTATTAATAATGATCAATCCAGAGACTTGGGATCCTGAATTTCAAAAAAGTTTGAGTTTAAAAATGTATTCAGATTTCTATACTTATAAAATATTTTCATTTTAGATGGTCCCGATGAGCACAGGAAAGGTTTATTACATATGAAAATGGCCGAAGGAGCAAAACTTCAAATGTGTTATTTATTACATCATTTATGTGATATTCAACTAAGGCATAGAGTAGAGTCTATAATCTCGTTCAGTTTTCAATTTGTTAATGATGTACAAACTGTAAGTAACTTATTATTATTTTAAAATAATAATTGATTATAAATCTTGGATATTATAATAAGGATCAATTGAAAAGATACAATGAAATAAAACAATCAGATTTACCATCTGCTGTAGCTGCGAAAAAAACCAGAGAGTTCAGATGTCCACCACGAGAACAAGTAAAAAAGACACGACTCTTTTATATTATGTATAGCGTATATCTATTAAAACATGTATAATTTTTTACTACAGATGAATGCAATATTAGGATTTAAAAACTTAGATAACGATGACAAAGAAAATTGTTTAATCGGTGATGATCTACGTGAAAGAATGAATGAATTTAATGAAAAACTTATGAAGCAGATATCTTTAGTAGCTCTACAAGAATCCGAAGATGACGTAATTTATTATTGATTATATATATAATACCTATTTAAACTTTAAAGAATAATATTATGATAATAAAATATTATATATATTGACACGAAACAATATTGACATACGATAAATGTTGTCAGATGGACATAAAAGTCAAAAGAATAGACAATGAATTAAATACATATTTTATTTTAAAGCATAAAAACTCAAAACTGCAAAATATATTGTCAAAAAAATTAAAGCTTTATACAGTTAAAAATAAAGCGGTGAAAATGGTATAGAGTTGCGTTAGTAAAATATGTGTTTTTTTTTTCAACAGCCAAACCCACAATTAATTGACTTTTAATAAGTAATAATATAATTGACAAATATAGCTTAATGTTTTATTTCATAAAAATAATAATGTCTTCTATGACAAATTAACCAGATTTTGGGTTTTAGTAAAAACAAAAAAAGTTAAAAACAGTTTCAAATTAAATACATTTTTGTAATTTGATGAAAAAATGCCGTTTATTCACATAAAAACATTGTAACAACGTCATTATAATTAATATTTTACAAATAAAATCTACAAATGATTTAATAGGTATCTATTTATTATATTCTGAATTATCTGTGTGCTGTTGTAGAAATCAGATAGTAACACAAATAAAGAAGGCAAAATAAAACAGTTCTATAATTTTATAAACGCAGTTAAAGACGAATTAAATGAAAATGATCTAAATGAACAGGAAAAGAAAATACCAGAAGGTAAGCAGAAAATAAAATATTCATCAATTAAAAATATAACAATCATGTAAATCGTAAATTGGTATTATATTTTTGTAATGTGTAAAAAAAATGATTATCTAATAGATAAATGATTTTTATTTTTAGAAATATTCAGAAAAGTTTTAATAACAACTATTGTATCTTGGGCCGAAGAAACTCAAATTGAAACTCCAAAATTAGTTAGAGAAATGTTTAGGTATATATTTCAAAGATCTTATCTTAATCTTTTTTATCTAAACATAAAATCGCATATTGTTATAAAATATGTATACTTACAGTGCATACTGTTAAATTTATTAACTTATTTATTCTATAGTTTATTAGTAAGGCAGTACGATAGTGTTGGAGAGTTAATTCGTGCTCTAGAGAAAACATATGTAATTAATTTTAAAACAAAAGAAGATGTTGCCCAAATGTGGGTCGGCCTTAGTCAAATTCGTTCTCTGTTGCCTGTACAAATGTCACAAGAAGAAGAAGAACTAATGCGTGAAAGGCTATGGTTTGTATTGTTATTGTAAAAATCATTAAATCAAACATGTCTAATATTTCAATGTTAATTATAAATTCATAAATCATATGACAATTCTCTTTCGTGGAGATACATGAATTAAATATTGATTTTTTGCTTAAGACTTGAACAATTATTTAAATGTGGATGAATCAGCTATCAATAAATATATGTAAAATTAAATACACAAAATAATTTTCTGTAGTTTTATATCATTTACGAATTATTCTACGCTTATACTTATTATAATTTTTATTTTTGAAAACTAATATTAATTTACATTTTAATCTAACAAAAATTTTTACTCTTTTAGCGTAGCCAATTCACACTAATTATTTTATAGAAAATATTAAAAGTTTGGAAACTTACACATACATAATACTTAAAGTATAATATGTATGAATTGAAAAATAGTAGATTATGTTACCGATTTAATTATTGTAATATTCTATGTTTATAAATTTTTATATTAATATACGACCATACGTTGTAGTTAATTAACTAATTTATTGTTCACCAATACAGTTAAGTACTAATATTGCCTATGTATGGTGCCGTTTTAGACATTTTATTAGACAATAATTAATAGTATAATCGTAGAAAATAATTTGAATCGTCTACGTCAAAATCAAAATATTTATTTTTAGGAAACTAGTGAACAATCACACGTTTTTCCAACATCCAGATTTAATAAGAGTTCTTCGAATGCATGAAAACGTTATGGCAGTTATGATGAACACGTTGGGAAGGAGAGCTCAGGCTCAATCCCAACCTGGTGGTACTCCTGTGACGGGCCAAGATGGAGAAATAATTCCAAAAGAAAAAGTAAATTTTTTAAGACTAAAATAATAATACATTATTCATTTTAATAAAATATCTATTTATTATTTAAAACATAGAAACTTAACATGCATTTTGTAATATATTAGGATACATCACATGAAATGGTTGTAGCGTGTTGCCGTTTCTTATGTTACTTTTGTCGCACATCGAGGCAAAATCAGAAAGCCATGTTCGATCATTTTTCATTTTTACTAGAAAACAGTAACATATTACTTTCAAGACCATCATTGAGAGGAAGTACACCACTCGATGTTGCTTATTCTTCTCTAATGGAGAATACAGAACTCGCTTTAGCACTAAGGTATTTACAAATGGATACATTCCATAAAATATATTTTGAAAATGTACTAACATATTTGACAGTAATAAAATGTATAATATTACCATAGAATGTTTTTATTTCAATGTATTATACTATAAATTTCTTATTATTATATATTATGTATTATTTTATATACTTTTACTTATTAATACTTGCACTTTTAAAGTGTTCAAATTGATAAAAATAAATCAATATTTTTGTTTAGTTTGAAATCGTAAAAATATTGATTAACAAACCTATTATTTTATCTTCTTTAACTTTCCTTTTCTATTTATATTAAATTGAAGACTTATTTTTAATATTATTTTTTCCCGTGTGCGTTTTAAATTCAACTCAATGATTTTAAGTAAATTTTGGTGGAGACATAATTCATGAGTTTGTTATATTCATTATCAATATAATAATGAGTTTTTTATGTAAATTGTAGAGAACATTATTTGGAAAAAATCGCAATATATTTATCTCGATGCGGTTTGCAATCTAATTCTGAATTGATTGAAAAAGGATATCCTGATTTAGGATGGGATCCAGTTGAAGGAGAAAGATATTTAGATTTCCTACGGTTTTGTGTTTGGGTTAACGGTTTGTAATATTAAAATAAAAGATTATTTTTTTTTTTAATAACGTTTTAACTATAGAGATATTTTTATATAATTATTTTGTTTAGGTGAAAGCGTGGAAGAAAATGCCAACTTGGTTATTCGGTTACTCATACGACGACCTGAATGTTTGGGTCCTGCATTGAGAGGAGAAGGAGAAGGACTTTTGCGAGCCATTATTGATGCTAATAAGGTACTATATTTTTACATAACTACGTAAACGCATACATATTATAAAAACTATTGTAGATGTCAGAAAGAATAGCAGAACGAAAGAAATTCTTAGAAGAATCAGGAAACCAAGAAAATATTCAACTTGATCATCCGCTTCCGGAGTCCGAAGAAGATGAAGATTATATTGATACGGGAGCTGCTATTTTGAACTTTTACTGTACCCTTGTAGATTTACTAGGAAGATGTGCACCAGATAGTTCTGTTATTTTATTGGTAAGACCAATCTACGTTCGAAACTATTGTTTCGTTTAATTTTATTTAAATAACATATTTGTTTCCATTAAAACTAATAAATAACTGTGGGAATCGTAAACCCCGATACAATGTTATGTATAAACATTTCAAATTTCTTATGTTATTTTATAATAAATATTTATTAATTATAGTTGTATAAATAATTTACAATAAACGGTATATACTTAATGAGATTTTAAGTAATAGAATACTGCTATATTATAGACATAATATAATATATAATATTACATCCTCTTACGGTAGCGAGTGGAATTTATTAATTAGAATTTATTAATCCTTTTGTACATCTACTTATTATTATAACTAATAATATTAATTGAACATATAACATTTTTATAGGGAAAAAATGAATCTTTAAGAGCCAGAGCCATTCTTCGTTCATTGGTACCTCTTGAAGATCTACACGGGGTTCTCAGTCTTAGATTTACACTTCAAAATCCAGCCGCAGGTCAAGATCGTCCTAAAAGCGATATGCCTTCGGGATTAATACCCGGACACAAACAAAGCGTAGTACTCTTCTTGGAACGAGTGTATGGAATCGAAACACAAGAACTATTTTTCACACTACTAGAGGAAGCGTTCTTACCAGATCTACGTACCGCGACGATGCTTGACAGAGTAACTTATTATTAACTAATACCTAAATAAAATCAAAAACTATATTGTCACAAAATTAGATCTAAATGTTTATGATTTTTATATTTTTTAGAATGATGGGCTGGAGTCAGACATGGCGTTGGCTATGAACAGATACATCGGAAATTCAGTATTACCATTACTTATAGGTCATTCGAAATTCTACAGCGAGTCCGATAATTATGCTAATCTATTAGATGCTACATTACATACGGTTTACAGATTATCTAAAAATAGAATGTTAACAAAAGGACAACGTGAAGCTGTTTCAGACTTTTTGGTGGCTTTAACTAGGTACTTATGGAATATATTATACTGATTAATATGACTATTATAACAATTGGTTTCGATTACTTACAGCCAAATGCAACCTAGTATGTTATTGAAATTACTCAGAAAACTAACGGTTGATGTATCAAACCTATCGGAATATACTACTGTGGCACTACGAGTATGTATTTAATATTTTCTACGTTCTACTTGTAATTTGTGAAAATGAAAATATTTTTCTATAATTATTGTTAATTATCATATAAAAACGTTTATTGTAGTTGTTGACGTTGCATTACGACCGATGTGCAAAATACTATGGATCTACTGCTGGCCAAGGGATATATGGAGCTTCTAGTGACGAAGAAAAACGATTGACCATGATGTTATTCAGTAATATATTTGACTCGTTGTCAAAAATGGTATATTTTATATTTATACTTTTGATTGAAATCAATTAATTAATTATTAAGTAATTACATTTGATTTTCTAAGGACTACGATCCAGAACTCTTTGGAAAGGCATTACCTTGCTTGTCAGCAATCGGCTGTGCTTTACCTCCAGATTACTCGTTATCAAAAAATTATGATGATGAATGGTACGGCTCAAAACAAAATATTCAAGGACCCTCAGATGGACCTTATAATCCACAACCAATAAACACAAATAGGTAATTTTATTATTGTATATGACTTAATTACAAAAAAAGTATAACTACTTTGATTAATTTGATTATTTTATTCAGCGTTAATCTAGATAACGACTTGAATTCTATCGTACAAAAATTCTCAGAACATTATCACGATGCATGGGCAAGTCGTAAGTTGGAAAATGGATGGATTTATGGGGAACAATTTAACGATGTTAATAAAGCTCATCCTCGTCTTAAACCATATATGATGTTAAGTGAATATGTAAGTTTCGATGTTTCATTTAGAATGAAATTTATGTCGAATTCTACATTTGTAAAACACTATAGACATGCAGAATAAAATACTTTTAAATACAACTTAAAAAATTTAACTGTTCTTATACTTAAAACTCAAACTATAATGATACATTATTACAATATTAGGAAAAAGAACTATATAAAGAACCTGTTAGGGAGTCACTCAAAGCATTACTCGCAATAGGATGGAGTATTGAACAATCAGAAAACGATGCGCCATTAAACAACAGAGGATCTGTTCGACGTCAATCAAAATCGAACGTATGTACTTCTTGTACATATTTTAGTTAATACTTACAATGTGATAATTGTTTTCAGGAAAATGTTACGCCATTTGATTATCATCCGAATCCTATTGATATGACAAATTTGACGCTCACCAGAGAAATGCAAAATATGGCAGAACGATTAGCGGAAAACTCGCATGATATTTGGGCTAAGAAGAAAAAAGAAGAACTCATGATATGCGGTAAATCCTAAATAAGAGTTTTTTGTTACGAAATAACAAATAACCATGAATTTTCAACGCAGGAGGTGGTATTCATAATCAGTTAGTTCCATACGATTTACTGACTGACAAGGAAAAGAAAAAAGATAGAGAACGGTCACAAGAGTTTTTGAAATACTTACAATACCAAGGCTATAAACTGCATAGGTACGTGTTTAATTACATACTATGTGTTTTAGAATTTAATCGATATTTTCGGTAATTTTTTTTCAGACCAAATCGTAATGGTGGACCTACAGAAGCTGAACAATTGGCTGCAGCATCAACGGGGGAACTAAGATTTTCTTATAGTCTACTTGAGAAATTGATTCATTATATCGATAGAGCATCGATCAATATGAAACTTTTAAAACCTTCGAGTACATTTAGCAGGCGTTCAAGTTTCAAAATCTGTACGAGAGATATCAAATTTTTTTCAAAAGTAAACTCTAATGCCAACTACCATGTTTAAAAATTTATTTTATGGAGTATTGTACAAATATATATTATTTTTAGGTTGTGTTGCCGTTAGTAGAGAAATACTTTAGCACCCATAGAAATTACTTCATTACCATAGCAACGGCTTCCAGTGTCTTAGGTGCAGCTTCGTTAAAAGAAAAAGAAATGGTGGCAAGGTAAAGTAAATATTACTACGAATTCTCGTGCATATAATTTAACAATAATTGTGTGCTCTAGTTTATTTTGTAAACTAGCAAATTTGTTGAGATCTAAGTTAATGGCCTTCGGAGCTGACGTCCGTATAACAGTCCGATGTCTGCAAGTACTCGTCAAAGCGATTGATGCCAAGTAAATTCAAAATTGTATTAATAACTATCGGAGTGTATGTTCTAACTATAGATTTATATATTTTATACAGATCACTTGTAAAAAATTGTCCAGAATTTATAAGAACTTCAATGCTCACGTTTTTCCATAATATTGCAGATGATTTGGAACACACAATTCAAAATTTACATGATGTACAAATATTTTGATTTTCCACATAAGTTTATTATAATTATTTATTTTAGTTAATTTAGTAAAGTTAACATAAAATTAATGTATTTTTTTAGAGTCGCTACTGCTATTTACGAGGAACTCATTTGAAAACATCGACATCATTATTTTATGTCAATGACGTGATTCTTCCGGTTTTGTCGTCACTTTTCGATCATTTAGCTGCATGCGAATACGGAAACGACCTACTACGTAAGTATAGTTATAAATAATATTGGCCAATAATCTGCTTAAATGATATCTTACACGTATTTTATTTGGAAACAGTGGATGAAATTCAAGTTGCCGCTTATAAAATATTGAGTAGTTTGTACACACTTGGTACAGATATGTCATTGACACATGATCGGTAAATAAACAAATATTGAAAGATTATTGAAAGATCTGACTTCTTATCTATAGTTATTTTTATTTAAATTCAGAAAGTATTTAAAAGTACAATTGGAAAGACATCGTCCAGCATTTGGTAGTTGTTTGGGTGCGTTTAGTTCAACATTTCCAGTGGCTTTCCTTGAACCTCATCTCAATAAACATAATCAATATTCACTTCTCAATCGAATCGCTGATCATTCTTTGGAAGCTCAAGGTAAATTTTTAAAAAAGTCGTTAAAAATATTGTGATTATTTACTCGTATACCTATCACCTATTATATTGTTGTATTATTTTAATAGACATAATGTCAAGAATGGAAGGTACTATGCCCACTCTAGAAGCTGTATTAACTGAAGTTGATCAGTTTATCGAATCAGAAAAAACTTATGCGGATGCACCTCATATCATTGATGTAATTTTACCATTGTTGTGTTCATATTTGCCATACTGGTGGGCACAAGGTCCAGATAATGTTGCTTTGACTACAGGGTAAACATAATTTTTTTTTAATATTTTCACCTAAGTTGAACAATTATATAGATGAAAATGTACAATATAAATCGAGTGTATATTGATGAATTAAATATATACTGAGGAAACTGTACAACATTTTGAATTATTCCGTTATTTTTATTAGAAAAACAATCATACTTATTACTTTTAGAACTATAGAATAGGTAATATATTCACATTGAAACGCGAACTGAGTTTATAATATTTGTTATATGTATTATATTGGATAATATACATTTTTTTTAACATATCTTTATACTACATGCAGTATCATCACATACATTTATTGATTAACATTATTAAATTATTTATTTCAGGAACCATGTCACAATGGTGACCAGTGAACACATGAACTGTTTATTGAAGAATGTATTAAAATTAATAAAAAAAAATATAGGAAATGACAATGCGCCTTGGATGACACAAATAGCAAGTTAGTGTCATTAAATTATAACTTATATAATGCGTTGTACGAATAATCAAATACTTCATTATGTTTTTTTTTTTTCACAACAGCTTATACACAACAAATTATTATCAACTCTTCGGAAGAACTCCTAAAAGATCCGTTCTTGCCACTTGCTGAACGCGTAAAAAAACGTACAGAGTCATTATATCATAAGGAAGAGTCGTTAAGAGGATTCATAAAATCGTCTACAGATGACACGTCTCAAGTATTCTACCCCGATAGTCAAGTATGTATGGCAATCTATGTTACCGTTAATTTTATTGCTTATAGATCGAAGCGCAAATACAAGAAGATTGGCAGTTAGTTGTACGAGATATTTACGCGTTTTATCCACTTCTCATAAAATACGTCGATCTTCAACGCAATCACTGGTTACGCAATAATATTTCCAATGCTGAAGATTTATACAACCACGTGTCAGAAATATTTAACATTTGGTCTAAATCACAGTACTTTTTACGAGAAGAACAAAACTTCATATCCGCAAATGAAATTGACAACATGATCCTTATTATGCCAACAGCTACACGGAGATCAGCTGTTATATCAGAAACGTCGTTGGGAGGGTCAACAGGAAAAGTAAGATTACTTGTGACACATACATTACTAGTAAGTATTAACATGCGTTTTATATTTGTTTCTCTATTTTTATGTTCAAAAGAAAAAGAAAAAACACAGAGATAAGAAACGTGATAAGGAAAAGGAAATTCAAGCTTCACTGATGGTCGCTTGTCTCAAACGATTATTGCCAGTTGGTTTGAATTTGTTTGCAGGAAGAGAACAAGAATTGGTTCAACATTGCAAGGATAGATTCTTAAAAGTAAAAACAATGTTACATAAACATAGAAAGGAGTAATATTTTATATTTTTTCATTAACGATTGAATAGAAAATGCCAGACTACGACGTTATTCAATTTGTGAAAATCCAATTGACATTGCCTGATAAGCTAGATCCGGCCGATGAAATGTCCTGGCAACACTATTTGTATTCTAAGCTAGGAAGCAAAAAAGAAACCACTGAAATGATTAAACCTCAACAAGTTGACGAGGTTGCAGATAGAATTTTTGCTATGGCAAAAGTTCTTTATGGATTGCACATGGTAAGTAATATAATTCGAATTACTATTTTAGATAATATGTTTGAATGAACAATAGACGTGCGTTGATGTATATTTTTACTATTTCATCAATTGGTTATATTTACAATTATAATGTAAATAAATTATACCTTTCGAGGCTTTGAAAAAAATAAATCAAACTTAATTTTCATTTTATTCAAACATTATAATATATAATATTTTATATTATTTTATTTAGAGTTTATAATATAAGTTATTAAGGAAATACTTAGGTTTTTAAACAAGTTATTAGTATTGAATATAAAATAAAATAAATAATTGTAGATGGTTAATCGTTGTAAATATATATTTGGATAAATAAATAAAATAGATGCTTAGCCTTTAGTATTATTAAAAGTGTATATTGCAAGCGATTCAGAATTCAAAATTCATAAAAGTTTAAATTAATTTAAATAAATTATCTTTATGTAATTATGACAATTTTTGCGCAATTTGTTCTTTTATTTAATTGTTCATATTCAGATGTGATATTATTTTTTAATTGTGATTTACCAGTTACCTGACTTTAATAGTTTTAATTCAAAACCAGTCATAATATACACTTTAATAATACTCAAGGTTAAACAATTATTTTATTTATTTATGTATATATTTTTAAATAATATGATGATTTATTATTTATTTGTTTATTTCTTATTATCTTTTATGTACATATACATTGAATATATGTTATTTTTATTACTTAATTAACATACAATATACACAAAATTATCATACAACGATTATGCTTTTTAAAAAGACAAATCTTAAGTTAAATTATTATTTAAAAAGCATGTCAATTAATATAATTTAAATTATATATATATTCATATAAATATTATAGTATAAAGCTATTATATGGTGGCCAATGAACGAAAAAATTATGCATTTAAAACTTTAAATGTAAAAAAAAACTATTTGCAATTTTATAGATATATTTCAGAAGCACATTTTTAATGATTTTTTAATATGACAAAACATGTTTGAAAACAGTAAAAGTTCAAAAATAATTATCATGAGCTCTATAGATCTATAGACAGTGGTGCTGATCACATACTTTAAGCTGTTTCATTTAACTAATATTTTTAACAGGTACCTAGATGGGCTTAACATTGTTAAAACTTGAATATATATTTAATGCTCAAGATTATTTTACTCGTCATTAGTTCTGATTAAAAATAAAAGGCAAAAATCAGTTATATACGAATATAGTTAAGTTTCCAGAAAATTTAATTTGCCCGTGTTTTTAGTGGGCGCACGAGTGTTTTTGTAAGCCATTGAGAAGTTAATTAAAAAATATTTTAGCATCATTGTCTATGTACACTTAAGCATAAGTACATAGTTAAATGCATTTGTGTTATTTTATGAAAGAATAAAAATATTAAACAATAAACACGTATAATCGAATAAGAAAAATATTCATTAACACCTGTGCACTCACCCCACATATAATAATCGTGACTCCACAATTTTAAAATTTGTGTAAATTAATTTTAAAAATAAATCTACTCATAAACACAATGAAATTTAATAAAAATATAACAATAATAAACATATTAATTAATATTCTTAGATTAGCTAAAATATTAGTTTTTTTAATTATAATGTTAGTTTAAATCAGTAAAAATGTTGATATATTTTTATTTGCTTAAATTGTAATAAATATCTAACAATTCTAACTAGATAATCTATGGAATGAGATTTTAATCTATATTAAAATATTCGTTTAAAATAAAAATAATTAATAATTTTTTGTCATTTTTATAATGGAATTCAATAATTTTATTATTTTAACATGAAAAATGTCTTGTGAAATATAAATTTTATAATTTTTGTGATTTATTACAAAGAAAAATTATGTATAGCATATACTCTATTAAATACAATATTACTTGGTTATCAATAATTAAATGTCTGCGTATCTAACTCATACCATATCTTCAGTCTACACATACACACACATTGATTAACTCTGTGATTGATGGGGAAATCCAAGCTTTAATAACCGACAGCACGATCATAAGAAAGTTAAAATCTATTGCAAGTAAATAGCCTTATTTTTATTATTATTTCTATTCGATTGTAATTCATATATTAAGGTTGATATTTATCAAAAAACAATTATTAATTGGGAAAAGTGGATTCGTGGTTTCACATATTCGTTGTTAATTGTTATTGTTATCATCGGTTTATATTGTATTTCAGTGTTGCGTATCACGCAGTATATGATCCACTTACAGATAATATGTAATTTTAAAACTTTTTACACATACCCTGCATACAGATACAATTCAATTGCGTACTCATTATACAATAAACAAACGTACATAATTTAATTATTATTTGAATACAAGGTTTGGAAACGAACAACACAATTTATAGTATTTCCTCTTAGAGTCAAGAACTATTCTCAGTTTTTCCAACCTCGTAAATGAAAATGAAGAAATAATGACATATAATAAGAATGATCAGTTTGTATATCATGATAATTGTTTTAGGTTCATATTATGGTATTCGAGTAGTTTTTAATTCAGGGGATTATAAGCCATAATTTTCTGTCTCTGTCACAGGCGCAATATGGAATATTAAATGGTTTATATTTACAACGTACCGATCGATCAATTAATACGATAAGAATTTGGAAAACTGATTTAAATTTGTCGTTAAGTTTACCTTAGATCAACTGCCCTACTTTTTTGATTTTATCTCCAAAATTTCACAAAATAGAATTAAATAAATCAGAAACATTAAAATCAAGAAATATGAATTTTTGGGTATGTAAAGTACAAAATTCAAAAAATGTGTCAATCTTCATTGTGAAGTCTTCTTTGACTTCACAACAAATTCAAATCAGTTTTCAACATTTTTATCGCATTAATTGAATAATCGGTATGTTGGAAATCGAAAACGTTTACATTTTTATGTTGCGCGTGTGATAGAGATGGAAAATCATGATTTATAATCCCTTTAAACTATAATATTAATATTAAATTAACCACGCATTTATTTTATACATAGTACTGACAAATTTAGCCATATACTATGGTATGATAATTTAACATAGTTGTATAATACTTATTTTAAACTTAATTGAATATTAATTGCCGATTTTAGTAACATTATATAACTCTAAAATAATTATATCCATCGACGTATTTGACATATTTTAATTTATATCAATTTACTCATTGGTTAAAATAAAATGGTCTTCATCGATTGTTCTTTTCGTAATAATATTTTAAATCAAATAAATCGTTTACGTAGTGGACCCTATAATAATAATTATACAATAATAAGTAAAACACGCATGTATCAATTTATAATTCGTTAAACCTTATTGCAAATTAATGTTTACAATGTGTACACTGATGTTTAGGTAGATTAAAAGTGAAGTAGTTCAACACAATAACCTATAGTTAGTATGTTTATTTTTTGTTTTGCTAGATTGATCATCCTCAGCTTCAAAGCAAGGCGATTTATCGATCAGTTGTATCGACGCAACGTAAGAGAGCCGTAATTGCTTGTTTCCGACAACTCTCGCTCCACGCTTTGACCAGGTCTTTTAGAGGCTTTATAATATTATATTGTTCATCCGTTGTGTTGTACAAAGCGTTTTGTTTTATTTTTTACAGCTTTTCTAATTGAAAATAATTTTTTTTTTACACACTTACAAAGCCATACGTTTGTTTGTCATAGCTCGTGAAACCGACTAAACCACATAATTCGATACCATGATATACGGCAGACGAATATGTTATAATACAACGATATAGCGTGTAGAAATGTTTGTTTATTCAACTGAAATTGTCACCAATGTCGTTTATAGTGATGATTCATTTTTAATACAAAACATAATATATTCATAGCACGAGTGTAGATATAATGTTAAGATGCGTAATATGTTATTATTAGTTTAAATCGTGTTACGTCCTTGTTACCTCTTGTAAAGTCTTGTAATGTGTTGTTAAAGGTACCTATAATACCTGTGATTGTTGTCGATTTACCTTATGTGTCTGATGTCAAAAAACTATTGGTCAGTGCAGTAGCCAGGATAACTGCATACATATATTATACATTATACAGACGCTCAAAGTGCATTCGGATTGACCTGATATAATTATAAAATACATTATATACATGCATAAATGCATTATACCCACATAATTATAGTATATAAATTAATTAATATAGTTGTATGAGTTGTGTACCTATTTTTCCACGACCCATTTCCGAGTAGAATCCTGGCTACCATACTGCAATAAGCATTATTAAACCGTGACGTCATTTTAATTAAATACCTAATTGTGTGTACCTATAACATTTTTTTTTTTTTTGAAATTGTATGCAATATGTAGTTGTCCCACAATAATAACCAATTGAAACGGCTGGGATGGAGAACGATATTATCGGTTGCCAGAAAAAGAGCCGCTATAGCCTGTCTTAGAATGACTCCATTATACTGCATAAAAAGGTACCTCTAACAATTGCTTGTTTTTTGATTATAAACCCGATGTCACTATACGTAAGTTAGTATTTTGCTTCGTATCACCAAAACCCTTTTATTACGTGTGTATTTTGATTAATACGTCTTAACCATTTAGTGTGATAATATAGTGATGCACATAATGTATACAGTAGATTAAATCTATAGTCCATACCTCGAGGCTCGAAGGGAACAATTAATATCGAGTTACTTATCGACAAATTCAGTATATTAAGTTTTGACAAGTGTATAGTAGGTACGCCTACGTCATATTCAATAATTGAGTGATATGGGCTATTCAACAGGGATGCACAAATAATATGTAACATAGTATAAACAATATCATATTATCCAAAAATCTACTGTATATAATACTATATTCTGTTATATGATTTAATTTACACAGTGAGTTATACTATTTTGGCTTTATATTTCACATGTTATCTATTAATTTTGCTGTTAATTTGATCTGCTAATATTACCACAATCGTTGTATTGTATAATATTGATGATTTCTAATTTTAGACATCGAGCAGTTAACATATTTGTTCGTTCATTTTACGAACTATGGCTCCAAGATGAGAATATTGGACAAGAAGTAATGATTGAAGATCTTACGGTCAGTTTAAAATCATTTTTTCAGCTATTGAGTTACCTATACGGAAAATTCATAAGACAATTATGATTAAAATGTTTGTAATTTCGTAGCAATCATTCGAAGAAGCAGAACTTAAAAAGCGTGATAAAGAAGAAGAAGAAGGAAAGGCAGATCCGCTTAATCAAATGGTTACCACTTTTTGTCGGGGTGCTATGACCGAGAGAAGTGGTGCATTACAAGAAGATCCACTTTACATGTCTTATGCAGATATTTTAGCCAAGTAAGCAGAAATACTAGTGAACCTTTATTGTCACCACATAATTAAAAATATTTTACATTATTGTAGCTATATAGTCTAACCAAAATTAGTAAAATAATAACAATCAACAAAAATAAAGAATAATACCAAGGATTTAAATTTTTTATAGCATTCACATTTAATATATAATATAGCTTTATTATTTTACGCTTTTGCACATAAAAATAATATATTATCAATATCATAATTTATACATTTTTTTTATTTTTAAAACTGCAAAACTGCAAATAATTAATGAGTACCTTGGTTCAATATTTAATTTATTAATAAACCCTACTATATAAGAGGACTAAAACAATATTTATTTAAGTCATGGACTAAAATATTGAATCATTCTATGTTTGATAATGATATAATAGTCAAATAACATAGTATAAGGTTCAATTTCTAACTATTGTTGAGACAAAATTAATATCTGTAGTATGCACACAGTCATAATTTTCTATTCATCTTTACATTTTTTCGAATGAAATATTCTATAAAACAATGCTCAAATTCTATTCGAACATGTTTATAACTTTAGATCTTGTGGTGAAGAAGAAGAAGAAGGAAATGACGAAGAAGAAAATTCAAATGGTAACGGAGAAGAAGAAGGCGGTGCTTCAATTCACGTAATACAATATTATTATTTTTATTTTTTTTAACGAAACGATAATATAACATTTATATTTTATATATAATTTTTTTTATATACATTATTAGGAACAAGAAATGGAAAAACAAAAACTTCTGTTCCATCAAGCTCGATTAGCTAATCGCGGTGTCGCAGAAATGGTTTTGTTACACATATCAGCTTGCAAAGGTATACCTAGTGAAATGGTTATGAAAACGCTTCAACTGGGTATTGCAGTTCTCCGGGGTGGTAATTTAGAAATTCAAATGGTAATTGTATAAATTTATTTATAGTTTTATTATTATTTGTATTACTGAATAATTAATATTATTATTGATTGTTATTATATTGGATAAATTATTAATTACTATTAAAGATAAATCAACATTGTTTACGATAGGGTATGTTAAATCATTTGAAAGAAAAGAAAGATGTTGGATTTTTCACTTCGGTTGCTGGTCTAATGAACTCTTGCAGGTATCAATTGGTTAAAAATCGATAAAAATTATAAAATAAAATTCACTGTGCTTTTTTTCAAGTGTACTCGACTTGGACGCTTTTGAAAGAAATACAAAAGCTGAGGGATTAGGAGTTGGATCGGAAGGTGCTGCAGGCGAAAAAAATATGCACGATGCCGAGTTCACGTGTACTTTATTCAGATTCATTCAACTAACTTGTGAAGGACATAATTTGGGTACGTTATTGTTGAGTTATTATTATTGCGATGTAAATATTTGTACTTACATTTTTTTTTTAGAATGGCAAAATTATTTAAGAACACAAGCTGGAAATACCACCACTGTCAATGTGGTTATTTGTACTGTTGATTATTTACTTAGACTTCAAGTATGTACCGAAATATTAATTGTAAAATAATAATAATAATAAATTTCTATAAATTTAAATATTATTAATTTTTTTTGTTAAACGATTTAATGTTGAATATTGCTGATATTAACATACCTAGTTCTCAGTAATGTTTTTTTTTTTTTTTATACAAATGGTTGTATTCATTTAAACTAATTAGATTATAACGAAGACATTTATTTATTTTTTCATTAAAAATATGTTACCACAGTAGTTAATCGATATAAGTGCTCACAGACATTTGTGTAAATCATGTAACCGGAAATTATTTCAGGAATCTATAATGGACTTCTATTGGCACTATTCAAGCAAAGAGCTTATTGACCCGGCTGGAAAAGCAAATTTTTTTAAAGCAATTGGTGTTGCTAGCCAAGTTTTTAATACATTATCTGAAGTAATTCAAGGACCATGTACTCAAAATCAACAGGCTCTAGCTCATTCCAGGTTATGGGATGCTGTCGGAGGATTTTTGTTTTTGTTTTCACACATGCAAGACAAATTATCAAAACATTCGAGTCAAGTAGATTTACTGAAAGAACTTTTGAATTTACAAAAAGATATGATCACAATGATGCTGTCAATGTTAGAAGGTAATAATTAAGAACACATTTTATCTGGCCTAACAGAACTTTTAACTGTACCTACGTGTAGTAGGAAATGCCAAAACAGAAATAGTCAGCTTTCATTGTTGCATAATAATATTTGCCTCATCCACATTTTTCATGCACAGTACATATTTAAACATTAGAATTAATGACAAACTTTGTTAAAAATGTCGAATTGTCGAGTATATTGCATATACCTACTACAATATAAATTAGTTCTAAGACCGTGTAACTTCAATTGAATCGAATTATTATAACATTTATTATCACATTTTAATCTAATATTCATTTTGTACTGGAATATTTTACTACTACACAATTATAATCGATAATAATCTAACAATAAATAATGATGAAATAATGAAAAAAAAAAATATTTTTAATCTTTTCTCCGCAATTTGTACATAGGAAACGTTGTTAACGGAACTATTGGTAAACAAATGGTTGATACTTTAGTTGAATCAGCTTCTAATGTTGAGGTAAATAATTTTCATCAAGTTATTAAAAATTAAATATATACTGATCATACTTTCATATTTTGACTCTAGTTAATATTGAAATACTTTGACATGTTCCTGAAGCTCAAAGATTTAACGAGTTCAACAAGCTTTACGGTAAATAATACTTGTGCAAATATTAAAATAAAATTATTATTAATACCTATTATGTTTAGAAACGAAATAATAGCCAAGTTATCGAATATGATTTATTACTATATTTGCAAGTGAAAAATTGTATTTTAAATTGCACAAATATGTTTTATATACAATATATTTCACTTCACGTTTGGTTTTCTAATTTTATATGCTTTACATTTTTAGGAAATCGACCCCAACAACGATGGCTGGGTACAACCAAAAGATTTTAAAGAAAAAATGGAGCAACAAAAAAGTTATACTGCGTAAGTTTTTTTTTTTTAAATAATTCAATTTATGTACTGCAGTTATTTTGAATTATGAAATTTTCTTAATTCTAAATATTCTAGGGAGGAAATTGAGTTTATGTTGCAATGTTGCGAGTCTAATCATGACGGGAAAATCGATTACATTGGATTCACGGATCAATTCCACGAACCAGCCAAAGAAATAGGATTCAACCTTGCCGTACTTTTGACTAACTTGTCAGAACACATGCCCAACGAACCTAGGTCAGTTTTAAAAATGAATTTCAATAGTTTAGCATTTCCATGACGTGTTATTTCGTACGTGTTGTTTCATATTATATTCAGATTAACGAGGTTCCTCGAAACAGCCAGTAGTGTTCTGAACTATTTCCAACCGTTCCTTGGTAGAATAGAAATTCTCGGTGGCAGCAAACGCATCGAAAGAGTGTACTTTGAAATTAAAGAATCGAACATCGAACAATGGCTGAAACCTCAGATCAGGGTATGTGCAATACAAAATTATCAATATATTAAAATGTATTTATTTATTATCGTTCATTATTTTCAGGAATCAAAACGAGCGTTTTTCTATTCAATTGTTACCGAAGGCGGGGATAAAGAGAAATTGGAGGCATTTGTAAATTTCTGTGAGGACGCTATATTTGAAATGCAACACGCTAGTGGTCTTATGGCGGTTGATGATGGTTCTGGAATAGGCGGTGGGAAATCTAGGAAAACCGCTTACACATATCTCGCTGACGATGAGGAAAACAAGTAAACCGATTTTAATGGATATAAAAAAATATACCTATTATTCAACATTTGTATTCATGGAACACACAGGACGGCTAAAGATCCTGTTCGTAGAGGCATACAGGCTATAAAATATGGATTCCAACTATTGTTCTTCGTTTTGTCGCCCACAAATATAAAAAACAAAATCAATGAGATTCAACAAATGACGACAGTTGAACTAATTAAGTCGTTTTTCAAATTGTGGTTTTATTTGATGTTTTACACCGGATACAGTGGATTTTATGTTATGAGGTTTGTTAGATATATTTATTATTATTATTATTAATAACACCATTATGATAAATATGCATCGGTTCAATAGTATAATGGTTTGAATTTAGTACGAATTCAAAATATTATAATATTATGATAAACTTATATTCAATCACGTCTAATTTGATATTTCATTAAATGTTGATCACCAAACAGTGTAATTAACATTAAATGACAGAATCGCAGTTAACGTATTACTGTGATTTGTATACATGGAAATAAGAAATTTATTATTTTATTTTAAAATTTACTTTTGGACAAATTCAGTATTGTAGTAGGTGAACGTAAATTATGCAGATTATGTGGTTCTACAATATAACACCCTACGGCAACACCTACAATATTAACACCTTTGCAATAGCGTAAATAAACTTTTTTTTCTTTGCAGAGTCAGTTATATAAAATACTTATCCAAGAAACGTAACACAAAATAATAAAAAAAAAAGATTCCTTTATAAACTTTATTATTTAATTATTTTCTCCGATTATGATCAGGTTTACTTTAACAGTAATAATAATTACTTATATATTTAATTCTAAAAAAAGTAGAAAAAATTTAACATAAAAAGTAAGCTATTGTAGAAAAAAATATTCTATAGAGGCCTAATAATAAGTGATAACCACTTTCATTTCCTCTTCGAATATACCACTCAACACTCTAAACTCCATTGTATGATTAGATTAGTTACTAAAATATGTAAACGATTAAATAATTCCGCAGGTATATATCACGTATTCTCATGCATCTAATGAGCGGCACGCAATCTGAAGAAACAGCTGTAGAAGTCGTAGAGGAAAAAAGTGGATCGTTTAGGATGTTACCTGCATTGCCGTCATCTGGTACGGATGAGACGTCTTTAACTTCGATCGACAATAACAACACGTGTGTATTCTAAAAATAAATGTTTCTCGTTATAACTTATTTAAATTCTATAACGAGTAATTTTGTTAGAAGGAAAAATTCCGGTACGTTGGACTCGAAGAATGTAAAATCAACTACAGACCGCAATGGTGACGATCACGCTGAAACTTCAGCGGAAAATAACGAAGATGCCGGCAAAACAGAAGACGGAAACGCTGAATCACAAGCGTCATTTGTTGACTTACTAGTGTGAGTGTTCGCAATGAAATCTAATAAATAACTTCCAAATAGGATAAGATTGTGTTCTTAAAAAATTATTTATTGATTTTCATGTTTTATTTTCTGTAAACGTGGGAAGTAAATACATGAAACAAGATGTATAAATAAATAATAACTGATAATATATTATGACAATACTCAACTTAAAGATTAATGTTAACTATCAGATTTCTTAATATTTATTAAAAGAACGTTTTTCCTAATATTTAAGCATTAAAGTAATAGACTTAAAATGTATGAAAAAATAATAAGGTAGGTACCTAAACATTAAATTTACAATTAATAAGTAATAATTCTTCGAAATTATTATACATTACAAAATAATATCAATATAAATAAAATATAAAATAAAAGTTCTTTCCTGGAGTGTTGAAGTATTGATGTATAAATATTTACGACCGTTTCCGATTTAAAAAAGAATATAGTCAGATACATTCTAGTAAATCATTTGTAATATTTGTAATAAGTTATTTAAATATATTGAACAATTATTTTAAGAGTACTAACCACGAAATATTTTAATATTTACATATACTACAGTTTTAGGTATTGCGTTTTAAAAATAAACTCTTTATTTTCAATCGACTAAGAAAAGCTATAATTTTATGATGTTGTTTTAAACAATAATAATAAACGATTTGTCTTGTTGTTCATTATGTGATTTAGAGGTGAATCAGCTAGAAAAGATTCGATTGCTGGTCCTGAAGTTTTGGCTCAACAACAAGCTGTAATGGCAGCTGTGGAAGCGGAAATCAAACAAAAGAACTCAGTCACCAATCCAAGTGCATTGTCTACGGTATAATTATTAATCATTTTTAGTATAAATATATATGTATGTTAAGAAAATTATGACATTTCAAATACTTTATTTTTATATTATATGAATATTTATTTATGTATATTTATTAATAATATTTATGTTTTTTGGTCGGCTGAGTGCTTAATGTCGAGATATTTTCTCTATAATACCTCACCTGAAAGAAATGTTAAATATAAAAATAACATTTTAGAATTTAAGAAATTTATTCGTCAAAATATTTATAAATGTAAACACTTATTTACAAAAATCTTATAAAAATGTCAAAATTAATAATTAATAAAGTCTTTAGCAATTCGAGTCGTTAAAAAAATAAGATTATCTTTTTTAATACATCGAAGTTTTGCAATTTCACAATTAAGTAATCATTATAGTACACTCATTATTAAACTATTTTTAATAAATGCATGTATATAAAAGAATAATATAACATTACTTATAATATGATTGCTTATTTTTTCCAGATCGATATCAATGCGTACACGCATAGGGCATTGAGTTTCTTGGCAAGAAACTTTTACAATTTAAAATACGTTGCTCTAGTATTGGCGTTCTGCATCAATTTCATATTACTGTTTTATAAAGTACTCATAAAATATTATTTGTTTTTAAATCCAGATGTATGTTAAAAATAAAAATAATCATTTCACAGGTGTCGACCATGACTGAATATTTATCAGATGGTGACGCCAAAGAGTTTGCATTGGGCTCGGCTGGCATCAGTAATGACGACCTCGACGATTCCAACAATACCGAAATGGCCGATGACGATGGAGCTCTGGAACTCGTGCACGTCAATCAGGATTTCTTCTATATGGAACACGTCATGCGGCTAGCAGCTTTGCTCCACTCTCTGGCATCGCTGGCCATGCTGATAGCGTACTATCACCTGAAAGTGCCGTTGGCCATATTTAAACGCGAGAAAGAAATCGCTAGAAGATTGGAATTCGACGGTTTGTATATTGTTGAACAGCCAGAAGACGATGACATCAAGTCTCATTGGGATAAACTAGTGATTTCTGCCAAGTATGTGCATTGTATATTATTGTTTTTTGATTTATATAATATAATAATGACAGAATGATTACCCGGTACGATGATGTTTTCAGATCGTTTCCGGTCAACTACTGGGACAAATTCACGAAGAAAAAAGTTCGTCAAAAGTACAGTGAGACGTACGATTTTGATTCCATAAGTAATTTGTTGGGCATGGAAAAAACATCATTTACCACTCAAGAAAACGAAGAAGGGTCCGGTCTAATTAATTTGTAAGTATAATAGGTGAAAAATGAAGAAATCTAACAAAAAAACATAACTAGTGTTAAAAACAAATATCAAATTAATTTTAGTACTCATTAGTATTTTGTTCACGATGTACAAAACATTATTTTTTACACTTTACTTTCACATATTCAATCTGTTAATTACATAATATAATGACCAAACAATTTTGATCGAAATGATATTGGCACAACATAATTTGGACATGCAACACGTAAGATACGGGTCAGTATAATTACTTTTTAATGTTTCAGCGTTATCAACATCGATTGGAGATACCAAGTGTGGAAAGCTGGAGTCACGATAACAGATAATGTGAGTAGTAATAAATTGAAAGTCGAATTGCAACGGTTACCAAGTGTACCTCATATTCTAATAATATCCTCAAACTTTTTGACGCAGGCATTCCTGTACAGCCTGTGGTATTTTACATTTTCGATTTTGGGCAACTTTAACAATTTTTTCTTTGCCGCTCATTTATTGGACGTAGCCGTCGGTTTCAAAACGTTGAGAACAATCTTACAGTCCGTCACTCATAACGGAAAACAGGTAAACATTTCCACACACACACACCTATAAATATATATATATATATTTATTTATTTATAAAACATACCCGTTTTCACACTATTTTCGTGTATTGCACATTAAATCACATTAAATAATTAATTAATTAATTAATTATATTTTTTTATTTTGCTTTTAATTTGTCTTTGTCATTTAGCTTGTATTGACCGTCATGCTTTTGACGATCATTGTGTACATATACACGGTCATTGCATTTAACTTCTTCAGGAAATTTTACGTTCAAGAAGAAGACGGCGAAGTGGATAAGAAGTGTCACGACATGCTGACGGTACGCATTTAACACAAATTAAATGATATAATACATATTATACGTGTAGGTACCGGTGGTAGGTGAACAGTGGGTGAAAATTCAGGATGTGAATATATGTGATGCAATATTATGTCCTAAACACGTCGAGAAATGGCACTAATTTTAATTTTGGACACAGCAATATAGTATTTATTATGTTATAAGTAGTGTACAAAATTATAATCATTGATGATTATTGATTAATATCACCTATACCAGCGCCGATTTTCGACAGATTGCGGAAATAATAACTTATAGCTTTTGTGTATTGTACAGCAGTGAGATTGAAATATTTACCAATAAAATCAATAAAACTGTTGTTTAAATTACACATTTTGATGGACATTATTGACATCTTTAAAGATTTAATAACTAATTTCAAAGATTCATATTTATTACCATTATGACACGCTGATATTCAACTTTGAAAAAATAAGACGAAAATCAGTCAAACGAAAGGTATTGTAAGCCAAATCTACCTCCCTTTATATGCACCGATATATATAAAATTTGTGTCACGATAATTCACCAATCACCTAAATTTGCGTTGTTAAAAATATTAATACTGTGTGTGATGTTTTTATTTGTTCGAAAAACTATACCGGAATTATATAAATATAACTTGGGGCCGATGAAACGTATAAAATTAAAATAAAAGTGGAACATCTATTTTTTGTGGGACGCCCTGTAATCCACTGTACACCTTCTCGTTTTCGGTTCGACATAGTCAATTATTATTGTATCTACATTACATCATTCTGTTTTGTGGTCGCAGTGCTTCGTGTTCCATTTGTACAAAGGTGTGCGAGCCGGTGGAGGTATCGGAGACGAAATCGGTTCACCCGACGGCGACGAATACGAGGTTTACAGAATAATGTTTGACATCACGTTCTTCTTCTTCGTCATCGTCATCCTGGTGTCCATTCTTCAGGGTAAGTGCATTTGACGTTTTCCACCCGTCCGATCTCTCACTATCTCAACAGTACGAGCGCTGACGATTGATATTATATTATTATATTACATAATTGGTCTTCTCCATAAGTTTTCCTGTCACATTGTTTTGCCTCGTATTAAATCGGTAGGTACATGGTTTGGACGTAGAAAACGACCGGTCGGAAAGACATCAGCTGGTCGTGAGATTATTACGGGGCCGAGAAAAATCAATACATTGTTTTTGGTCTTAATACGTTTATTGCCAATATAATATATTATTTATATGTATACTGTAAGACAATAGGTAAGCGGTAATATATCGCCAGTAGTAGTAGTGGTAATAATAAAATTCAAGGCTTAAAATTGGTTTTAAATAACCGGTATAAATCAGTACAAACGGACACCATATTCAAAATTTAAATCTAAATGAAAGTATCCGGTCAATTCATCGCGAACAATTCATCGCGAACCACAGTTAAATTAAATTAACTAGTATTTTTATCTTAATAATTTCACTTATAAATAATTAATTCTTAAATAATAAAAATGCCTTCAAATAATTGTTTAGTCAAGGTGAGTTATTGTATTTATAAATAAATGTTAACTTTGACACTTTTTCCTTCTAGATAAAATAATTTTATTGCTGTAAAACATACGTTAAATTAAATTCAAAATATGAATAGTAAAACCATATATACGTCGTATATATATATATATATTATATACTTGTTTAATACAATATAAATTGAGAATATCGACAGTATACCTGACATGGTCTTACGATGATTATTATAATTACTATGTATATTTTGTTTTAATTGCACGTATGTTTTATAGCAATAACATATTATTTTATCTAGAAATAAAGTGTCAGAGTTAACATTCATTTATAAATACCTACAAAAACTCACTTTGACTAAACAATTATTAGAAGGCATTTTTATAATTTAAAAATGAATTATTAATAAGTGAAATTAATAAGATAAAAATATTAGTTATTTAATTTAACTGTGGTTCGCAATTTATTTTACGGCAATGAATTTGACACCGCGATGGATAAATTGACCTAGAACCCTAAATGAAAAATGGTGTTTTAAAACGAAGTAAAAATCGTTAAAATAAAAATTGATGTTCCAAATCAAAATCGAAAAAAAAAATTAAAACTGGTATTTTAAATTGAAGTCGAAAATGAAAAAAAAAAAATAAAAACCTTTACTCTAAACCAAAATTTAAAAATGTATGAACCATTCTTGTGTACACACAATGGTATGAATGTAAATATTTAATAATCTAAATTCTAAAATATAAATAAAACAAGCTGAATTACGAAGCATTATAATATGACAAAACTTATCAATAAATAACATATAGCTCAAACAATAATATTTTATGTCTAATTTTACTTAGAAACATTTTGAACTAGAACTACATACATAATATTTTTTTCAAATATCAATTTTATATGATATAACAAGCAACAAGGGATATTTCGGAGGGTTAAATCATAGTAAAAGGCTAAAACTAAGCCCCCGTAAGTCTCTCTTAGTTGCACTTATGCTATTTATATTCTATTTTAAATAAACACCGAAATCAAAAAAAAATAAAAACCGGTACCTTAAATCGAAATTGAAAAAATAAAAACTGACATTCAGAACTGAAATCGAAAATAATAAAAACTTGGCATCTTAAATTGAAATCAAGAAAAAAAATTTTCGTTTTAAGTCCTAAAATAATTTTTAATAACGGGTTGAGTTTACCCGGTTAAATCATATATTATCTAACCGTATAGAGTTGAATAATTTTGAATATTTGAATGCATTTAAAACTTGTATATTAAAAGTAGGACTAGATAATTATAGGAGTATGTATCTATCTTATTCAATAATCATTCAAAACATAGCTAAATGCTCTATAGATATTTATTTCATAGTAATAAAGCAATCATTTTTATTTTGCGTAATTTGCACATTTAGCTCTTTTTCTCTATAAGTGCATATTTTATTACACTTGTATTTAACTACACATTTCACATATTTTACACATATTGAACATTTGGGTAAATATTTAAAAAAATATTAAATCGTAAACACCTTTATATGCATTTATAATTAAAATTCTTGTTTTTTCTAAAGTCAAGCTTGAAGAAGAAGAAATATTATAGATAATAATAAAATTAATAATAATAAATTAATTTGTAATCTTTTTTTTAACGGAGTATAAAATGTGCAAGGGCATATTTTAACATTTCTAAGAGCATATTTGATCATTTTTAAGGGCATAAATATATACTCGTACATATTTTAAGGTTTTTACCAGCATAAAGTCCCCAGCCGTAATTATAAGTATGGTTTACGAGTGCAAGTATCATGCTAGTGATTTGTGTTTTGGTCATTGTGTATAAAATTGACGTTGTTGCGCCTTCGGATAGGTTTGATCATCGACGCGTTCGGAGAGCTGCGTGACCAATTGGAAAGCGTCAAGGAGGACATGGAGTCCAACTGTTTCATCTGCGGCATTGGCAAAGACTATTTCGACAAAGTGCCGCACGGTTTCGACACGCACGTGCAACAAGAGCACAACCTCGCCAACTACATGTAAGTGTGTTTCAGTGTTTACGCCGCAGGGTGGAATGATATACGATAAGAGGATTGTAAGCCATGATTCTCTGTCTCTGTCCATCATACGTGCAACATAGGAATTTAGACGTTTTCTATTTCCAACATACCGATCAATCGGTTAATGCGATAATAATTTTGAAAACTGATTCTAATTCGTCGTTAAGTCTACTTTAAATCAACTTTCCCACATTTTTGATGTTGTCCCTAAAAAAAAGTGACAAATTCGAAACATAAAAATCAACAAATGTTAATTGTTGGGTACTTATTAAGTATTAAGTACAAAATTTGAAAAATGTGAGAAAATCAATCTAAAGAAGATTTTGCGACGAATTCAATATAGTTTTCAAAATAATTCTTATTGGATTAATTGAATCATCGGTAGTTACGTTGGAGATAGAAAACGTCTACATTTCCATGTTGCGCGTGTGATAAACACGAGACAGAAGATCACGGCTTACACAATGCCTACAATAACGTGCAGTTGGCCGATTGGGTTTATTCGTCAAATGCCTACCACCCGCCGCGATTGTTACCGCACCTTGTGCACTGGCAACCGTAAATGAGGTCCAGTGGTCCCGGCACGTAATGAAACAAGGAAAAACATCGCACTGTAATGATTCCGACGGACAGGTGTTGTGCACGTAAACGTGTTTATGTCGAGATTCTTATTCGGTCCGCGGGATGATTTTTTTTCCGACCACCGACATTGAACGCACGCGGCACAGTCCCTGCGCGCAACAACGACGAGATGCTTGCAACCGTTTATCGCGAAGTGGTGGTATCGCACGTCGTTTACTGCGCGCTCAAAACCGTGACGCTAGAAGGCCTTGTCAAACATAATGCGTTATTAACGTCGCGTTCTTAAGGCCGCACACCAGAGAAATTATAACATGAAACCCGAAACTATTATTGCATATAAAACCCACTGATATATATATTTGTATAGCCGTATAGGGAAACACACACCGAGTTTTATGCAACTATTTTTACTAGTTATTTTATAGTTTACGAAATTGATAACACGAAATTTGTCATTCTTGTCTCATTATTGTTTTAGTTTTATGAACATTTTCACACAATCATGCACTTTTTACACAGTACATTATTATACTCTACCGTATAATTTGATTTATAATTTATTAACTTATTTGTTGTTATTCAATTTTACATACTTAAAATACTGGTAGGTACTTGTTTTACTTATAATATTTTTTTCGTATTTTTCAACGTATTGAAATAAAGTTAGTAGGTAGGTAGATATTTTTTTAACTAATCAATAAATTAAAATTGTACTTAACATATTTCATTATACTTTATTTAATATATATTATTAATATTATAGTTTTATTATTTAAGTTTCTTTAATATGCAGATAAAAGCGAAACTAGTTTCTGAAACTGATTGCATACAAAAAGTCTCATGTTACATATTTTTTTGGTTTGCGGCCTAACGCGTTAAATATGTTACACAAAACCAAAGGGCCCTGTCATAATAGATTGATAGCAGTAGTTTATATAGCAGTATTGTTAAGACATTTGTAAGTTATAGACGGTATAGTTTATATTAAATATATGTTCAGTAGTTTTTTTTTATACATTGTATAAAGAATTTATTAAAAAATTAATTTTTTTCTATTTGTACCCCTTTGGACATTTTACGATAACCTACGGGAGGTAGAAGCTCTGAAATAAACATTGGTTGTCACGCGACGTTTTCCGCAGGTTCTTTCTGATGCATCTGATCAACAAACCGGACACGGAGTACACCGGTCAGGAAACGTACGTGTGGAACATGTACCAGCAACGGTGTTGGGACTTTTTCCCCGTGGGTGATTGTTTCCGCAAACAGTACGAAGAGGAGCTAGGCGGTGGCGGAGGCGTCTGAATACGTCATATTCTATTAATAATTATTACTCTCTATATCCGTGTTTTTTTTTTTTTTTTTGTATATCACGTCTCTTCATCGCGGTCCCCCGAAAATATTATCAAAATTATTGTGTTGTGTTTCTACTGTACTTACGAGTGTCCACGCGCGTCACGTTTATTATCATTTGTAACATTTCTATACACGTGAATATGCATACATCGTGATCGCATTATTTGTATACGTGGCAGCGTCAATCCACGCCGCCCATTTGTTCACCATCAAAATAGTTGTATACGTATTGCGTAATATTAATATCATCACTTTTGTTGTTGCTGTTGTTTACTCGATTAAAACGTGAATTATACATAATATATAATACAATATAATAGATCAACGCATACTCGTGTTTTCATTCGAGAGTAAGGTGGGCATCTCAATAATTGCACGACTACTCGACGTCATAATCGCGCGGTCTTTCAAACGCACTAAAATAATAACCACCACCGTCAGTTATTACAATATCCCACCACATTATTTAAAAAAACCATATTATCCTTAAGTAGTATATACCCTCGCTGAAAAGTTATGACTAAATAACTTGTGTAATTAATTTAAAAAAAAAGGTAATATTAGTCTTTACGTACTTATATCGTTATATTTATTTGCTAAGTATATGAGAAAAATGAGGGTGGTCAATTTTTCAACTGAAGGGTCTCCAATTAAAGGGGCACGCAAAAGAAGGGCGTAGAAAAAAAAGATTAAGAACCACTGTTCTAGATGATACGGTGTACATGTCATTATATTAATCATATAAATTTGATAATATATTTGTACTTAGAAATTAGAAAAGATTAAACTTATTGAAAAATAGTGTATACGGCTAAAATTCAAAGCTTTTTATTAAAAAAACCGGTTGAACGTTTGTAAAATAATATTTAACATTTAAATAAACCATAACTGAGTATTTGCCTGAAATTTCTATTATATCAATTAAATTTTATTTTTATTTTATCTAATGATATGGTGTGCTAGAGAAAGAGAGAAAATTATTTCCCCAAGACAAACAATGTATTTTCCAATGACCAAGATTAGTAAAAATATTAATTTTTCACTAAACCTACCTTTAGGCACTAGAAACCAATCACAGCAGAGGCTTTTATAACGCTGGACCCCGGGGAAAAAAAATAGTAACAACGATTCAGGTGTTAGGAAAGGACTGGAATTGTCGATGAATATTAAAAATGCAACACAAGTAGGAAATCCATCAGGAAATATTTAATTAGCTAATCGATTTATTTACAAATAAAAAAATATGTAATATATTACAAAAATTATGATAGCAATGATTACTAAGGTGAATACTAAAATACTATATATAATACATATTTAAATATGTCACATGTATCACTATATATTCTACATTGCGCACTTACATGTAAAAATATTTATTTGATTGACATCAAACAGTTTTTTTTTCAACAGTTTCCTTTCAATTTATAATAAAATAAACGTAAAAATTATAATAATTGTCTTAAGACCTTAGTGGGCTATAAAAAAATATAATAATCAACAAATTGTTCTATGACTAATAATAGTAAGAAATAATATTGACAAGAATATATTTTTTTAGATTTTTTTGTTTTTATTTTTTTATTTGGAATTTGTCATTAGAAATGAACGCTTACAGACTACTACATTACCCTGTATTAGTAACATTATAACAATATTTAAGGCCTCTAAAATAATCGTTAATTTTATTTGCTCACAATGTAATAGAATTATAGTTGTTGTACATATTATTGCCAAATGTTTTAAAGGTAGATATTATAATTATACATTATTAATATTATTTACAAATATAATTGGGTTACCGTTTGAAATTAAAATTTAATGTTTATATTATATGTAGGTATACATGGGTTAATTTATACAATAACATGTACGTATTATGGTCAAAGTAAAAATATTCGTATAAAAATTATATAGAACCTAAACAATATAATAATTAATATATATTTAACTCAGTAAAAGTAAATTTGACTGAAACAAATATCAAAAATAACCCCTGAAATATTGGTTACCATGTACAGTATAGCGTGAAATACTTGATTGTTAAAATAATGTTAAAAAAAAAAACAAAAATACATAGAAACATTAGGATATTATGGTAAATTTTGTATAACAAAATGATACGTAAATAATGCTCTTAGGCATTGATTTTGATTAAGTTTATAAAAATAATATAAAAATAGACTGAAAAAAAATTGCATACTAAGCCATTGTTTTTAGAAATAAAAAACAAAACAATTAGTTACTACACAACGACAGATAATCTCATCAAGAGATTCCTACTCATTCAAACCAAACAGTGGTAGACAAGGTCAATGAAATACATAACATTCAATCCATCATTGGGAAATAATACACAAATACATAAAGTATGTAAAATAAAAAAAATATAAAATATCACTAAACAAGAAATATTTAAAGATCTAATATTTTAAAGATATGCATGTATAAATAGAAGAAACGAGAAATACAAATTCTTAACTAGACTAGATTGCTTTGAGACTAGAAATCAACTTCCAAACAAGTAAGACTGTTGATACAATAATAATAATAATAATAATAATAATAATGAATACAATTATTATGTAATTTTACCATGAACCCTATGACTAAAAGAAACTTATCGAGCAAGAATCTAAAATATTTCCTGTAAACTAAATTTTATACAAAAATAGTTTTCATTGAAAATGGACAAAAAATAAGGGATTTATACACATACAAACTATTGATTGTCACATAATATTAAAAAAATAAATATACTTTAATAATACCGTATACATAAGAAATTGTGAAGAAAACCAAACATGAGTTTGATTGCCTAATTGAAAAAATGTATCAAACATGTGTTTGATATTTCCTTTTAGTTTTGATAATATATAAAGGTACAAATATATTTTATAACTGATTTTGATAAACACCTTTGATACACATTAAGTAGTGATAATAAGTAAAAAAAATGAAAAGTAAATTGTATAGATTAATTTTCATGAAATCTAACAATACTATGAAAAGGCAGAAGAAATATTAAAACGTCACAAGAAATAATGGTAAAATAAATTTAAATTACAATTGTTATAGCTACCTTATCAATTACTCACAATAATAAATTACGCTTAATTTTACTGCCACTGATAAAAAATATAAGAGATGTATTATGTTTATATTTAGAACACTTTCTTTTTTTTTTCTATCACATCTTATTCAAACTATTAATATTGATATTATCACATACGGAAAAAAAACAACACATTGACAATAATGACCGCCAATGAGAATTTTATTCCGTTATTTAAATCGAAATAATCAATGCAGACACGTATTGAAACATACCTACATAGTTATATCACAGTTAAATCCTATTTTTTGTTGTAATCCTTTTTCTGGAAAAATGCCGTCTCTAACGACGGCGAAGTCCTGTGTTATTTAACTATATCATCGTCTTCTTCATCTTCTTCGTCGTCAGAATGTTGCACTACGATCGGCATAATGGGAATGCTTTTGTACTTAACTCTCTTTGGGTCGAAAGGGTCGACCACGACGTGTTCCGTACCTTTGATCTCGGCCCGACAATACGGACAACCCTGACCATCGGACTCCTGTGGAAAAAAAAACCACACACAGCGCTTTTCTATAGTAAATTGTCCCACACTAACGGCAATAAAAATGAACTATATCTTCAAGTTATACCGATAAAAAATGACTTACCATCCAAGAATTTAGACACGGAGTACACAAAAGATGTCCACATGGTTCGATGCGTACGTCCTTGTCATTTTCTGTGCATATTTTGCATATTTGAAAAGTTGATCCCATTTCGCAGTACATTTCGTATTGCTCATGAGTAACTCTGATATGGTTTTCTGGACTTTGTTCCACCGCGTTCGATAAATCTGGATTTCCTTTTTGTCCATCCGGATAGAGATAACTGAAAATAGAAAATAGAACATAACAGTCCCTAAACAAATAATTACCGAACAGACGAAAAACAAATAAAACGAAAAATATTTAACACGAAAAATAATAATCCAGGAATTTAATCAAGTGTTACAATATAAAAGAAACATCTGATATTGATACAGATTAACGATTCGGTAAAGTTTTTAAGATTAAGTTAAATTTACTAAGGAATAAAAAATTAAAATGCATACTTTTCTATAAAGTAATCTACTTACAATCCTTCACGGGCGCCATCCAACAACGCTTGGCATAGAGATTTGTTTTGAGGAATGGTCTGTAATATTTCACCTTCTGTTGTCACATAACCAATAGCCCATTGCCCTAATCTTGTACAGCTTAGGCGAAATACATAACTAAATAAACCGACAGGGTTTTTATAAATTGTATAAAACGAAAAACGATTATAAATTATTGTTATTATTATGAATTAGAACAATTACCACTCGTATATAGGTACAGTACGCATTTGTACTAATAGTTATACATTTATAAATTTATAATCAATCATGAGTTTCAATAATTGATGTATGTACGTATTTTTTTCAGGAATACAAGTTGATATTTCAATTTATTATACAGCATGATTATTTTAATTTTAATTTTTTAACTATTTTGAGTGTATACTTATATACAAGGCTATTTAAAGATGCTTTATTAAAAGGTAGGGCTCTGTAAAAATATTAATGTAAATATTTACATTTTTTTTTTTTAATTTAGTTTTCGGACTTTATATGTGATTGATGATTATTTATTTTATATTTAGAAACTTAATACTATGAAACGAGTCTGAGAAATTGAATAGTCAACAATTGAAACACACGCCCTTTAATATACATTTAATAATTATTAGTTTATGAAATAATTTGGAATTTCATATAAATTTAGATAAATTATAACCATGGATAATATCAATACCCATAATACATTAAAAATTAATTGGTATAATCCTATAAAAGTTCAAAGTATAATATTACATACCTTCCTGGTCTAGTGATAAATTTTTCTAAACGAGCTTTCACTTCGTCGTAGGTTAAAAACGCAACGTATCCTGGATGCGTTACAGCTAATATCTTCCAATTTCTTAGTAAAGTCGGCCAAGGTTGAAATAATCTAAATAATATTTACATTTTTACTTAATACATTAAAATAATTTCATTAAGACAGTAATTTAAGGGTAAACTGATGCATTATTTTACCTAGTAAAAACATCGAATTCAAAATTGGATATGTAATCATTGCATGTTAAGTCTATTGTTGATTTGAGAGCCATCGCTTCTAGTCCACTAACAATTGGATGGACATCATGAAGAGCACTTCGAAATAATTTCCAAGGAACTACAGTGCTATAAAAAAAAAATAATAATCGTTTAATTACTTTCCGTGTTTGTTTTATTAGCTTAAATGTGTTTACATTATTAATATATGAGTCATGTGATAATATATATATATATATATATATATATATATATATGTTAGGGCTAGTGACCGAATGACGGTTAATCTTAAGTTTAGACAATGCTTTTGGTTAATGTTAAAATTTCAGACTTCAGCCACCAAAAACAAATGGATAATCTTAACACTAGCCAATAAAATCAACATTATCCAACCATTATCGGCTAATAATTACATAACATTAGCCATAGGTACAATTATAAATTTAAAACTATTTACAATAATAATACAATCTTTTGAAATTGTAATTTTTAATGAATATTGATATGTTGAGTAATTAGCTAGAGGTAAGCCATGCACGTATTAAGTAAAATTTTGCAATAATATAAATATTGTACACAGTTATATGCATTTTGATATTGTTTTAACATTTATATTGATTGCATAATTCATTTGCATTCGGTTGCATACAATATTGTGTGCCTTATGAGGACAGTCCGTAATAATCTGTTAATTAAGATACCAGCTTGTACTTTGTAGGTAAATCTTGTTTTATCGGTTTTACTGTTTTGAATCAATTTAATAATACACACATTTATAACAATCGTAGCTTATACTCCGGTTTTTCAGCTGTTTTTTCTGAAGGTATTTAGTCTGTTTAAAATTATACGTCGTTTATTATTCACCGTATGTGATCCTAAAATTTATCACGTGTAATTTTAAAATAATGAACTCCGAAATTCAATTTTATGAAAACTTAAATAGAATAATTTCAAATAAAAGAGAAGATAACAGTGGTTACTTAACGTCTGAAAAATTTAACGATAATTAATTGGGACAAAAACATCATCGATTTACCGACGTTTAAAAATATATGACGTTATTGTTATTTAAATTGGAGATGAAGAAAAACTCATTGAGCTCATTATCGACGGTAATAGTAAAATTTTTTATTACATAAAAAATGAAGATATGTAAAAAATATACGAAACACATATAAGTTTGGGCATGGGGGAAAACATCGAATGATTAAACAATTGAAACTTAAGTATTAAATATACTATATATATATATATATAATATAATATATTATACCCAGGGATCAATTCTTTTATTTTTAACATTTTGTGAATCACGTTCACAAAAGTCAACCGATCAACTAGTTTAATTATATAATTCTAGTTGTTAATAGTTTAACATGTAGTAATAAATAAATAAAAAATATAAACTAATCTAATTTTTAAGAATATATCTTTAAGTTGAAATTTTTGTATGACTAATTATTTAAATGGATAATGTTATTTAGACATTAGCCATATGCATTTGGATAATGTTAAATATTAGTAGATAAAGTCCGAAATTTAGATGTTAGCCAAATGCAGCGGTTAAACTTGTGATCAACCAGCTAAACTTGAGTTTAGCCATACTCCTAACACTAGCCATAACATATATATATATATAGGTATGTATGTGGGTACGAATTTATTTTTAACAATGAAAATTATTTTTGAACTACAAATATTTATTGAAGAAAATCGACGATTTGACCTAAGAATACATTTTTATACAAATACAACAATTATGTATAAATTATATAACCTAAAATAAAACTATAATTATAGTTTCTTTTTTATATAAAAAACGTTACAAGATGGTCAGGATTCAGGATACGAAGTATACTATTTTTAAAGTGAGCCATCGTTATATAAAAATTGAGAAACACTGAAACTTTGTTAGTTTATACATAAATACATAATATAGTCAACAGTCGACAATATACGTCTATTATATACATGTCAATTGATTATAAAATGAGACAGTAAATATCTAGGACTATATTTTCCCCAAATTGTCATTAAAATCGATATCACGATATATTAATATTTGAAAAATGAATTTTTTTGAGAGGAATATAAATTTGAATATATATTATTAAATAGATTTCGCCTCATGTCTTCATGAGTTTGTATATATTAAATTTTAAAAATTAAAATAAAAATTAAATAGAGTTCATATTTCAGTATTGTACCAAGTTTTTTAACAAATGAAATCGAAAATATTAAAAAAAAACCTTATAAACACCCATAAAAATACATAACAAATCAATATTTAGAAATATAGATTCAGAAATAATTTTTTTTAATAACAAATGAAAACAATAAGTACCTGAGTTTATAATAAAAACAGCAAAATTGATTTGTAAGTTTTTCATTCATGACATGGACATTAATTTTTAATAATACAATAAATGTCATTTAGCAGATTTAGTGAAAATAAATGTTAGTATTTACTAGAAAATACACTCGTCATGTTTATTTCCAATAATTTACTATAGTGCTGCGAAAGCATTAAATAATACCAATAGCAATAAAAAACATATTTCACTAAAACACTTATAATATATTGTCTAAGAGTAAATACACATAATGTTTATTTTTTATACACTTGCAATGATCAATCATACGAGTATAATAAATATAGATAACTCATTTCAACGGAATGTATCTTTTGAATGAGTGCAGTTTCCATAGCAGTTATTAGTTTTTATTTTTATGTCTACCCGTTTTTTATTTTTTATTTACACAGAAGGAATTGGAATATTGAAAAAGTAATCAAGCTAAATCCTATAAAAGTGATGATATAATGACTTATACGTCACTATTTTTAGCATCGAATGTTGTTTTCAAAATGTTTATTAATATTAATAATAAAACAAAAATTGAAGTTGAAAGTATTAGTACTTACCTATATTGAAAATTGACGCACAAATTATATAAAAATAAATTGACACTCATATATTTCATATATATGTATAAACTAATTGTTTTCATCCAATACAAATTAGATTCAATAAAATACATTCAAAACATGTTCAAATTGATCTATTTAAATTTAAATTTTTAATACGTACTTTAAACTTAACGGATGTAAAGGGTTTTGGTTCTATACCCTTCTAATCGTATTTATCAAATATTATTGTAAAATATTGTTACTCTAAATCTTTACTAGGTATATTTGAACTGTTCTATTTATTACAATGCTAAGCCTATATTCTAAATTACTTCTTTGTATAATTTTTAATCGTTAACTATGTAGATAAAATTGTTTTTATATATTTAGTACAACAGTACCCATATTTGATTCTTGGCACTATATAATCTCAGTTTTATGACAAATAATACTATTACATGAGATTTTAATTTGTTCGACGATCTGCATGTACTTATAACTAATGTCGTTATAAGCTTTTTTAATTATTACAATAGATAAGATAAAACAACTTACTTAATACATATAAGTAACATATATGAAAACCAAATTGTAAATCTAACTTACAAAGACGCAAATTACAAAATCTTAAAAATATATTCGATATGGAAGCATACATATTCTAATAACTCAAAAGGTTAACAACTCGAAAGAAAGAAAAACATTTTAGCTACTAATAAACATGATGGTTCAATAAAGAGATTACTCATTAAGAAGTATGAAAACAGTAGTTAAAAAGCTTAAATAGATAACTTTAGAATTATAGAAACGTCTTTGCTATCTGTAGTAAAATTAATAAACTTGAATGTGTGATGATAATAATTGTCTCCATTGAACTGAATATACAAACACACAATATTATACTTATATACGCATGCATCAATTAATTATTAACAATTATTAATATTATGTTCACTCGTTTAATTTAATATGAATGAACAGTTAAAGGGTTTATCAAAGCAGTAGGATTCCTATCCGATTAAAGAGAATTTTTTATTATTAGTTTTGATATTTTAATAAATCTAACTGTTAATATGTCTTATAGCTTAAAACTTAAAAATTAAAAAAATGTTGAACAACTGCTAAATAATTAATGCATTTTGAATATTATGTTTAAATCATGTGATATCAAATACATGAATCCATGATTCATTAGTCATTGCAGTACCTATTAATATTCAGCCCTGATAAAAAAGAAGATTGTTAGAATGTCGGAAATTGCCAGAGAGAAACATTTTAAGTTCAAAAATCATTTTGTTGACGATAAACTCAATTTAAAATAAGCTATTTTATATCCGTTGCTTTTATGCCTTTTATTTTATGCTATTTTTGGATGATAAAAAATTACGTTTTTTCCATGAAATAAATAAAGTTTTACTAAATCCCTTAGGTATAAGTTTTATTTTTACGAAACAGAAGATAAAAATATAAATCAATGTTGGTAGGTAGCTTTTTAAGAAAGTTAAAGCTATACAAAACAAATAACAATTTAAGCTCTGTCATTAATTTGAACCAATCTTACTTTAATATTTCAAAAGAAGTATCATAAGAAGATTTATTAACTAGCTATTTATGAAGTTAGTAGTTACAAAAGTAGTATATGAATAAAAATATTATCAGTGATGATTGATGACTATCAATATATTAACGCATGAAAGCACAATTATATACGAGTTATACAATATTTATTGATAGGAGTCTACCTTATGTATGGAATAAATGCAATATAAGTACATTATTCAATTATAACTTTAAATATAAAAATTTACCGAATACATCTAAATTCCCTATTCTTCATACCACTTAGTTCATTACTAATTTGTATTCTATTTATGCATTTTTAAAAACATGTAGGTAATACTGACGTAATAATATTGAAATGCTGTGAAATCCAAGCTTTTGGTCATGAATTCATAGTATATCAATATTAACGAAGTTCGTTTTATCAGTTGCTTGTTTCTTTTTGCGCGAAATATGAATACAATCATTTATACATATTGGAGAATCCAACCCCTGCGATTACCGGTTTTATATCTTTTATCGTCGTAGTCAATGTAATAATAGGTCGATGGATAGGGACTGGGTAGCTAGGTAGGGATGAATATCATGCACTCGCGTCTGTTTAGTATCTATTTATACAACATAACCAACACAACTCAATAATCTACATTCTACGTGATATTTAAAAAATGTACTTATGTTAAATTCCTCGATAAATTGTAATAAATAAAATTGTAGTCCATCGACAAGAATCATTGATTTCTAAATTTATTATTATTTAATTCTAAGTAAATTCTACATAGGTAATATAAATTATTCTCTTTTAAACTTTATTACTATTATCAAAAAAAAAAAAAAATATTCATATACTAATTTTATCACCTACTTATTAATATAATTAGTATTACTGATAGTTAGGTATAAGTAATGTAAAAATTGAAAAACAGAGAATAATTGCTAAATTTGGTAAAGTACAAACAAAAATAGTTAGAAGTCTTTTTTAAATACATGGAAGTAATTCATATACTCCAAGTAAAATTAAGTCACAAAATCTCAAATTCTGGTACCTAATCTGTAATGTTCAGCAGTTAAGCCCTGAATAACATATTTAAGATCTTAAAAATAGATAGTGGCAATATGGTTTATATAATCCGGATATTTTTATTTATCATATTTTAATAATGTCACAAAACATGTGTACAATTTCAATGTTGAATGTGTTGATAATTACTTATCTTTACACTTTTTTCCTAGTTTTCTTTTCCTGACACTCGTTAAATAAATATTTACAAAACATACAGGAGCCAAAATACATAAAATTGTAATTCATATTATAAGCTGTTATCTCCAAATAATTAATTTAAGATTTTTCTGAATTATTTATTTTAACTTTAATCAAATAAAAAATATACAAATAATACAATATAGGATAATATAAATAAATAATATATATATATATATATATATATATCTACATATAGCCAAATCAGGAAATAAAAATATTGTTTTAGAAAGGAGCTATAGTATTACACCGAGTATTACACATTCAAAGTAAAAAGTAGATAACATTATAATAGTTAAAAGAGTTAAAATAGGTAAGTTCTTTAAATATTTTTAAAAATGATAATGTATATTAGTAGATTTTTTGACCTATAAAATTATTTTACAGTATAAGCAGGAATAGTTTTCATATCCAAAAAAACTACTTCAAAAGATAAAAAAGAAGTTTGACAAAAAAAAGCAATTATTACTCAAAACTCAAAATAAATTGGTATAATTTTGTACCAGCAAAAATGAATGCTCAGTAAAAGTATAAAATACCTGTTACAAATAGAATAAGTAAATGTATCTACTAAATAACTAAATATTGATATAATCTATAAAAAAAGGTTTTATTGAATTTGAATATAGTAAAAACAATATGTTGTTTTCTACATTATATTTACAATATTCAATTATTAATATACTATTTTCAAGTGTTATATTTTAGGTGAACATTACTTTACTAATATTACTATTACTAATTACTTTAAAACCATATTGTTAGTGGAATAAAATTCGGCTTACCTCATTCCAAAGTTTGATCTCCAGAATTCTGCTGCATCACTTTTAGTTATTCTAAATTTATCACCAGCAAATCGATGGTTAGGAAATAATGCTTTGAGCTCACTGAGCATATGGCTGAACACTAAACTCAATTTGGTTAAATTTCTCCTATAATGTGAATTCTCATCATACATTTTCTCTTTACCCTCCTTGAATAGTTTGATGGCCTGTTTGCATTTCCGTATCACATTCAAAATGAACACGTTGAAATGTTCATTGTTGTACAGTTCGGAGAGATCGTTTTCATACTGTGTATAAATGAATCTGAGCCGCTGATAAGTGTCAGGCAGTATGTCAAGTATGAATGGTGGAGAGTTCTTCAGGTTCATCTTGGAATGTTGACACAGTTTGACCACCTTGTCCATCAGTTTCCATGTCTTCTCCAGGGTACGTTTGTCGATGGACGCCTTGGGCGATGTTATGGCTTCCGCGAACGCACCGTGTAGTTTCATCAATATCGAAGCCAGGTTCCTAGGCTGTATCATTCGGTTCGTGCTCGATGACATCATGACGTGAAAACACATCAAACGTCACGGACACCGATCGGGCGGAAGTCACCACGGAAATCACTGGAAAGAACGCCTTCACCGACCGTGCATGTTGTCGTCGTTGTCGAATAGGTTTGGTTGTGGCGGGACGCAACAACGTCGTCGTCGCACGTCCCGTGTACGACGGCGAACACGTATTTTGCACTTTCTACGCGAATCACTTGAACGTCATGGTGTTGTGGGTTTGTTGTACGCACGTACGTCGTACGGCGGTCGAAAAACGAAATTTTGTTTTAAATTCACGGGATCCCAACTGCTGGAACCGTGATTAAAACGTTATTAAATATTATTAAACATCGTCGCGATTATCATTATTGTTATTATTATTATTATTATTATTATTATTATTATTATTATTATTATTATTATTAATAATATTAGGTAGATAGAGAAGGGTCGCAGGTATTTATTATTATTATTATTGCGGATACGGAGAAAAGCGTATCGTTATCAGAGACACTGGGGCAATAATTATTATCACTTACGGGTTTTCGAACTAGTCGCGGTACGGTACGCAACGTTACGTCCGTGTGTGTTGTTCCGGTTGCCCGCGTTCCTCGAACTGGATATTATGCGTGCGATGCACCACTGTACTGGTACGACACTGTCACAGTGCCACGGCGGCGGCTTGCAACCTCCCGACACGACGACGACGACGTTGTCCGTGATGCGGAGAAATACGTTGTGACGTGTCTCCCCTCCCGTCCCATCATCGTACCGCCTCTTTATGGTAAACGTTGTTCTTCTATCTCTGTTTTTTTTTTCCTGTATTCTTTCCTTTTTCCCTTTTTTTTTTTTTCGCACGACGTGACCCCGGTTCCGGCGGCGGCCGATAATACGTACAACAATATTACCGTACACGTCCCAACGGCCCCTATGTATAGGTACGTAGGCATAATATGATATTGCGATGTTCGAGAAATCCTGCACACGGCGAACCACGTGCAAATATAAAATATATTGTATTGCGCGGAACCGGCGAACAATCCACACAGGACTATTTTGGAATCACAACGTAATCATAATAATTTAATATTAATTAATATTATTAAAATGAGACCTTGAATTCACCCTCGATTTTTCTATTATTCATAATCGTGCAGACTCAATTAAGTAGCCAAATACATTTTGAGGACGAAAAACTAATTTTATGACCCGTTTGGGTTTTGAAAACAATAAAAATGCTATAACTCGGCGAGATTTGCTCTTACAGAGCTCTAACCTATCTCAATCGATTGGAAAGTAATACATTTGTAGGTACATTTTTTTTCCGTTTAGCTAATACCTATACTTTCTGTAATATTATATCATAATGCATTATATTATATTCCTAAATGTTTTTTACATGTTTCATGTTAAAATATTTAATTCGGAGTACATTAATACTGTATGACATATGTTGCACAGCACACTGTAGGTACCATACCATCCGTCTAATAAATTAATCCGCTAATGTTCGTATAGTTGTCCTTAATAACGGCGCACAGGTGTTTCGGTCGGACGATTGGTGTGGAATAACCTATAATCTCCATTCTATATGGAAACGGCCATGTCCAGGCACGGCGAATTCACAGCGTGCTGAGAAAGTATAGTAGAAACCACGACAAGACTCGATAAGGGACGTTGTAGTGGTCTATCCAAGGTGGTGTGTAGATTGAGGGGGCTGCAGGATATATCAACAAAGTATGTAAATTATAATATAAAATACATAGGTTCCATATACTCGGTTTCCATACAATCAAACTTTTTTAATTTGCTGTTATTATGGTTTTAAACGTTTTAGTTGTAATGTAATATTTAACTAATCAGCCCCCTCTTCTTCAAATAAAAATCAGTTACTGAGGAATGGAATCCATCGAAATCACATAAGGAAAATCGATCCGAAAAATAATACAATCCCAGTGGCTTAACAAATATGTATATGAATTTCCGGACGGTTAAAAAAATTGTCGAAAAAGTTGAAACCACGTTTTTTAGTTAGGAAACAATTAAGGGATAAAATACTAATTTATATATTATGTTATTCACTTATTTACATGATATACGGTACACCTCTAAATTAATTCAACAATATTTCGTGTTCCAAAAACTGTACCTACGATTATATGATTCGAAAACGATTATAGGTATACGTCAAGATACGTCTTCGATCGTTTTCCATTAATCCCAATGACTCTTTTTTAGACATTAATTATTAAATTATTCATCAAAGGTTCGCCGCTTGCATAATACGTAGTGTAGATCTGCCATCTGATACCTATAACTAATTATTATTATCCATACCCAATGTGCATGCAATGAAATGTTTTTGACGGTATTTTTCTAATATTATTCCGGGACATATACAGCACAGTACCTATAATATAACATATACGTTATTCTAATACTGACTATATAGAACTGCATAATATGTAAAGACGGTAACTCAAATTTAAACGTTATTAATTATTATATACATATACGATATAACAGGATATTGGTAAAATAATACTATATTTTTTTGTACGGTATTATAGGTATTATACACAATATTATTAATAATATAACAGTATTAATAATATTGATACCTATTGATAATATTTATATTGATTTTCTATTAATATATTCATGTCCATTTATATAACGTGTTACCATTGATTAAATATACTATATTTAATCAATGGTGTTACTATAATATTCCTGAGTATTCAATATTTTGAACAAAATATAATGACGTAACGACAAAATGAATACAATATTTTTCCTGTAAAACTGGCTTTAGGTTTTTATTCTCCTTCTAGTTAAAAATGAGTACTATGTTATATTGTATTGATATAATAATGTAAAGTAGACTTTTTCTATTTATTATTTACATACGACTTTGTCAATTTTCGTTTATTGTTTTGTTATTTCCGGTGAAATAGTATATAATATATTGCTTCGAAAACTTCACACGGTCCTAGCAGTCAATTGAAAAATCAACTGTTTAAAAAATATTTTAGCATACATATAACATATATTTGATATATTATCAACTGTCCTAGTGAAATTTTAAATTCAATAATATGCAATATAAAATATAATATATGTTTGGTAAAAAATACTCAAAATTCAAAAAAGCTTGAATGG
Organism: Chaitophorus viminalis; assembly: GCA_025469195.1. Classification (NCBI taxonomy): domain Eukaryota; kingdom Metazoa; phylum Arthropoda; class Insecta; order Hemiptera; family Aphididae; genus Chaitophorus; species Chaitophorus viminalis. The sequence goes on from JAIPRK010000995.1 coordinate 72,799, forward strand.
TATGAGAAAATGAGTTCAGTTCCTTAAATAACGAACAAATTTATTCCAAGAATATCAGATAACTTGAGTTTGATCAGTATATAGTATATACCGTTTGTTATTTTTGGGACCGATCACTAGTAATATAGTTACTATAATACTGATAAACAGGTAATTTTTAGTCGTCAATACGTTGGGAAGCCATCGCTGAATAAATATTGTCAAGAAAAAAAGAACACCTTTATTTCAATCGTTATTTTTTAGAGTGAGAGTAAAGTAAACGTTGTTTTCAGATTTATTTATTGTCCAATAATCAATGGAGTACCGAATATCTGATGCCGAATAATTGAGCTCTGTAATTTGTCAATTAGTTAATAAGTTAATTGATGGTAGTTAAATATAAATTACTAATATACAAGTAGGTCAAGGACGCCGAAACATAACGGAGACTGTGGGGGCATCAAAAAATGTCTTGGAACTGAGGGGGGCCATACCTCCAAAGCAAAACATGAGATTTGAATAAAATTGGAATTTATTTTCATAGAAAAATAAAATATAATTTAATTATATTTATAAAATATAAAACTTGAAATCGAAAAATTCACAATAAATTTTTTTATATATCACATACCATATATATTATATATACTATCCATTACTGCTTAAAATAATTATTTTGTCATGATATATGATCTATCCCTATATGGTCCAGAAATTGTTCCGAAAACCCTGAAGTAGGAATTTTATAACAGATATACGAATTATCTTAAAATTTGTTTGGCTGTCCGAAAACTCTTGAAAATGTATTAATGGACTAATTATAGTTATCATTAAGAGTATATCTTTAGTCATAAATCGTCAGAATAAGCTACTATTTTAAAATAGAGCAGAAATATATTCTGCCATCTACTTTTAAGTATTTAGTACTGTGGTAACCTAACCTAGCCTCGACAAAAAAATATTCTCAATTTGTCTATAGCTAATAGATAAATTTACAAATATTTTGTAACGCTGAACCGAAAAATGTTAAATATATAATAGCCTATAGGCAGTGCCGTAGCCAGATAATTGTTTTGGGGGGAGGCACTTAATTTTTTTCTCAAATTTTGCAATGCTAGAATACCTAATCATCACCTATTACTTTATGGCCTCTTTGTTTATAAATTGTTAACTACAGGCCTATTATTTTTATGACTACCATTATAAGCTAATAACTATGGTACCCATATATTTAACATACAAAGTATTATTATTATATCTTTAATAATATTTTTAAAAATTAAAAATTAAAAAATAACAAAGTATTAATATTATGTTCAAACATATATTGATAGAATAATGTATTAATTAATATAGCTATATTAATAATAATTATCAATATTATCAATATGTGTTGTAAACACAAAATTTCATTTTTCATTCAAATATTATTACTATTTACTAACAATAATACAAGATCATAACTTTTAACTTTAATTAAACATATAATAGTAAACTACAAATGGGATAGTTAAGATTAAAGGAGATTATGATGGAGCAGTTAAACAAATTTAAATTATTATAATTTTAACAAAATATTTCTTTATTTCATAGGTAATATTATTTAACAAATGGGTTAAAAAATTGTAAATATTATTAAAAATAACAAATTATTCTTGAATTATATAAATTTAAAAATTTCTGTGAGATTTACTATGGGTCTTTGGCCAACCAAAAAATAAAAAGGATTCCGGGGGGGGGGGCACGTATCCCCAGTGCCCCCCCTGGTTACGGCACTGCCTATAGGTAATCTATGACCGCCATCCTAAATAAATATATAACTAATATTAAGAGGACGCCACAGCCACCTGTTGTCTCCGTCTTACAAACGTCATACAAACAATATGTTACAAACATACAAATCTGCGTTCACTAGAACTAATTTTGTGCGGTTGAATTCAATAAAATAAAATTTATCTGACCTATCTGGACTTAAAGTTAAGAACATCATCTGTGGCTCCACTAAGGCTTTTTTTATGAAATTTTGATTTATTAAGCAAGTTATGAGTTTTTTTTAATTGTATATTTAAAACTGTAATATTTATAACTTTAATTTCAGATACGTCAGATTATTCTTATTTTAAATACGATAGCACAAAATTAGTTCTAGTAAACGCAGATTTATGCCATGTTCTATATATGCTTGTATAAGACGGAGACAACACATGCGGGTGTGGCTTCCTCTTAATAAAAATAATGATTTAAATGAGGCTGATACCGGAATCCGGCTTAACTTCCTTCCGGTGCGAAAAAAAATTAGATCTATGACGATGTTTAAAATTTATTGATTTTATTCATAAATCTATGAATTAATGATGTAAGTAAAATATCAAACATAATATATTACATAACGTAGAATACAGTCATTCAGTCCATTCAGTATATAGTTAATCTCTACAGTATAGATTATCTAGATGACGTAGGTCGTATGTGATTGTTGGATTTCCTGGTGATGAGCTGTGTGAGTCCTATCAGGCCATCAGGATAATAACACAATATTAATAATGTAATATGTTAAACGTGTTTCCGTGTTAACAAGGAAATTATTATTAGAAATCAGAAAAACGTATAGTAAGTTTAGGTATATATGTATTTAACGCTGAATCATTTTCGATATAGTTCTCAATATTGTTATACTTTCCCGGCTAGTAAAATAGTACGATAAGTTTCATACATTACTTCCTGAAATCGGAAAAATTAAACACAGTCATGAAAATATTGACTAATCTCTAATCAGTAATCAATAACACTACTTTATTTTCATATGACTTTCAAAATTATTTTCGAGCATTTGAAATATTTAGATTGCCTTAGTATTATAATGTTATTGGTGCAAGCGCAATTATAAAACTAATAACAGTTCGATGGATGTTAATTGATATTATAAAATAAAAATAAAGTATAATATAATATGTATGGGTTAATACATTATATTATTAATGTTATTAATAAAACGTACTTATAATTTCCAAAATTGTGCAAACATTGTGACATTCATTGATTATGTATAATTGTAACGCTAACGAGAAATTCATTTATGGCATTTTATTCAAAAATAATACAAAGTAAATACAAAAATGTAATTATAAATATAATTTAATGCAAAGCTTAGTAATTACCAAAATAAGGTATTATGGAAATATATAATGCAAAACGTTATTTTACAATTAATTCGACAAAAAAATGATACCTACATCCTAATTTTTTTCCAAAACGTTCTTATGTTTATGTGTAATATAGTTCAGGGTGATAAATATTTGATTTTATGAAATGTGTCATTTTCGTGGTGACATATTCTGTCATCTAAAATTACTAATTAGGTGCATAAATTAGGTGATTTATACAACCTTTGATTTTATAATAATTTAAGTATCATCATATTGTTAACGTTAGCATCGTCTACGTGAACGCATCACTAGACATCGCTAAAATAAAACAGGTGTTCAACAATTATTGAAACAACAACTAATATTTTATTCATATAGTACCTTAGTAATCGGTAGAAAAAAACCGCAATGATATTGATGAAGCTACGGATGAGATAACAACTGTACTTCCCTATATTTTAATAACAGCTGCTGAAAAAATAGCCTCTGTTACATCCATGGATATAGACGATATAGATAATAATAGGTATTATGAATTTTCTATATCTTTAATTATATTATATCTAAAATATAATCTAATGAACTTTAAGAACATAATAAGTTTTAAAATTTGAATTTAAAATTTGTCATCAGTTGATTATTATTTTAAAAACTGTAGTCTCTGGATATAATTAATAAAATGGTTTGCACTAACAACTATTCGGTAAATGCTGAAGAATGAATAATAGGTACCTAGTAACAAAAAATACTTTATTATTTCACATTTATAAAACACAAAAATTGGCCCTCAGACGAATAGTGACGCCACCGCCGTTATCGTCTGACGCACCGCTATAGTATGTATGTAGGTAGTTAAGTACGTACTATAATACTAATATATTATTATATTATTATTTTCGTTTTTTATCGATGGTACTATCAAACTGTCATCGAAACGGGCACCCGAAAAATGTACAAGTGGTATCACCTTATCTTATAATCGTGGTCTATGGGTAAAAATGATTATGTTATATAACCTCAAAGTACGTTTAAACGTATTATCGTACATTTTTAACAACAATGATAATGTGTAGTGTGTATTTGTAAAATGTAATAAATGAACATTAGAAATTTCTAACGAATTTTACCGTTAATGTTTTTTTTATTAATTTTTAGTGTTTTAATATTCATTTAAAATACAGTCACACGATTTTTAACTGTCAGTATCATGTTATCCCTAAAGACTACGTTCGAGAATGTGCACAAGCGACAAATTCTTTCATCAGACATTGATTATTATGATAGATATGTGTGCACTAGCTCTGCCGATGGTGTTATTCAAATTATCGACACTGTTGAATCAGCCCAAGGTAATGCGCAAGAATTACGAGAACATGTTGGTCCTGTATGGCAAGTTAAGTTTTCCCATCCAAAATACGGATTTTTAGCTTCATGTGGATCTGATTGTAAGTTAATTATACGTAAAACTAACAAACTCAACGAATGGGAAGTTATTTATAAATACGATGGCCATAAATCATCGACAACTTCTATAGACTGGGCTTCTCATAAGACTGGAGCTATCATTGCCTGTTCCAGTGCTGATGGTACTATTTCGATACATACTCTAAATAATAAAGATTGGTCTGTATCAAAGATTCCTAACGCTCATTTAAATGGTGTTAATAGTATCAGTTGGGCATCTCAATTAATAAACAACCATTTATCATTAGTTAGTGGAGGAAATGATAGCAAGATTAAAATATGGCAGCATCATTCATTTATGTGGAATGTTTTATACGAATCAGACAATCAGTTAGCCACTATCAAAGACGTAAGTTGGTGTCCAACTCCTGGCTTGCAAAAACATATAATTGCTAGTTGCACTTCTGATGGTAGAGTAGTTATATGGGGAAGTGATGATTGTTATGATTGGACACAAACAGAGATTGATGCTACAGAAAAACAAAAACAGAAAATAAGTTGGTCATGTTTTGGAAACATATTATCTGTTTCAATGGAAGATTATTTTGTGACACTTTGGAAACAAGTTGATAAACAAAATTGGATGTGTTTGGATAGGAAAATAACAAATAAACCTCTGAATTCAGAACGTCTAAGCAAAAATACTACTAATCAAGATATATTTGCTTCTATTATTTAATAAATTATAATTTCTTTAATAATTTCTTATGTTACTAATAAAATGTATAATTATAATTATATTAGTAAAATATCTGAATTGTATCAAATGTATAATTTTTTTTCTCAAATAAACATTTTAGTATAAACATTTAACAAGATACTTATTCCTTTATTCATTATCATAGAAACAATTTTCATAATAGTGCAATGAAATCTAACTATGCTGGGCCATGTTATTATATAAATAAAATAAAATAATAAAACAATATTAATATGAAGTAAATGTATATTAATGATGGCTGGCAAAAAGAAACTCATAAACTACATAGAATATACATATGATATGATATATTAAATTTATATTGTAATATCGTTAAAACTAACATAGATACATCTAAAGTAAGTAATAATATGAAATTAAAATAAAAACCTTTCAAACTTGAACTGTTTAATTTTAAAGATTTACTTTTTAGTTTTAGTTTGATTTTCAAAAATATAAATGTTTAATGTACTACTTATTAAAATGAATGCTACTTACAACCATGATTGTAGTAGTGTAGATAACACTATTTCAATGCTCAGGCTAATCATTCATTTTATGTTGTATTTTATTTAATAAAACGTTTGTTACAACGAAATTTAATATAATAGTGATTGTACAAAGATTGTTGTAGAGAAGCAAATGCAAACAAAAAATTAAATATTACATTATTTGGACATTTTTAAAATTATCTAAGGATAAAGGCCTTAGATAATGGATTATGACCTATATAGACATACAGCCTAAATAAACAAAGGCGTCTCTCGACAGTTTTCAAGAGGAAGAGGGGTTGAACCTATTTTAGACATTATTAAACGTGGGAAGTTATGATTTTATTAAAAACTGTAATTTCTGAAAATGGATAGTTCTTTTAGTCATTAGTAAATAACAAGTTTTAGATGGATAGGTATCCTTTATTATTATGTTATATTCCGCAACATTAAATTACTAACTTAATATTATTAAGTAAGGTACTTATTAATGTAAATTTTTAATAAATGTTCAGATTACATATAATAAGATTAAAAATATTATTAACAATTAAAAGATAATTTTCATTTCTTATTCTGAAAACAATATAAAATACAGCAAAATAAATGAGGATTATTTTAATTTGCATATTATTATTGAATAAATATGACATGTAAAACATTTCAGATAAAAAAAGATCAACATTTTTGGATTAGAAGTAAGTAGCAGGTTTGGTTAATTATAATGAAATATTTAACTACACACATAATAATTGTAATTTATCATACCTATATACTATATATGGGTAATGGGTAAATTTGAATTTCATACCTATTGTTCAACTGCAAAAAAACATTTATTGTAGTTACTCATATGTTTAAATATTTACATCAATATATACAAAAGGAAAGTATGACTGAGTGTCTGGTCTATCAACGCATACGGTCCAGCTGAAATTTAGCATACAAATAACTAATATAGCATAAGCATCTGCCAAAGAAAGAATTTTTGAAAATTTAACTCCAAAAGAGGTTAAAAGGGGTAAAAATAAAAAAAAATAAAAATTCCTAACCGGAATCACTGAGGCTTTGAGTATGAATTTGGTTTTATGATGTAGACTCATTTATTATGTTCGACAGATAAGCAGATAATTTAAATGTTTAAATTATTATGAACAACTTAAAATTCAAAAGGATTTGCTTTTATATAATTACATCTAGGAGTTTCATAGACAGCACCAGGTAATTCATGTAGTAAATGATAAACTTAGTCGTATGTAATAGATTATTTACATAATTTGCATATGTGAGCAATAATACTTATTATAAATTAATTCATATTAAAACAAATATATATTTAATTATTCTAACAGTTTATAAAAATGTATTATATAGTATTATAAAATATGATGCTTAAAAAAAAAAAAAAAAAAAAACAATAAGTAACATATTTATTAACAATCAACTTTTATTCAAGTCCATTTTGTATTCCCTAATGATTCGGTGGTAATATTCTATGGCAGATGTTCACTTTATATTCCTGCAATACAGTTTTGTTATAAATGTGCTTTTTTCATAAAGTTATGTAAAGAGCATACAACTGTGAGTGTAAAAACTCTTGTTTGTTTAGTTATTTGATTTACCATTAAAATTAAGCAAACATTATGTAATATTGTTTAGCTAAATTTAAGAATGTAGATATTGGTTTGAAAATTAACAGAATAATAAAATAAGTACAATCATATTATCCTGTAACAATACAGTATGTTCAATGGCATGTGCATCACTGAACATAAACTTTAATTATTACTTACAAACAATTACAAAAAAAAAAAAAAAATAGTTTCTAACCTGCAACAGCATTATTTTTGCAACCCAATATAATATGTTAACATAATACTTGTTTTTTTTAATGTATTAAATATAAATTTGAAATAATAGCCCTAAATAAAAAATACAATGCTATTATAATACAATCCTGAATTGAAATTCTATCTATTAAATAATGATTTGTAATCATTATGTTATAATGATCTAGTATGAATTATAATTATTATAACATTTTGCTTTATTAGCAATTTTCTAAAACAATAAATTATTAAATATATGCATTTTAAAATGCATAAACTATTTAACAGATTGTTCAAAAATGTAGTTTAAAATAACAATATGTGATAATATATTTGTTATTTAAAATAAGTGCATAAAAACATAAAGTTGTATAAATTATAAATTTATTATTATTGGTATTTAGCAAATTTTTAGAAAAATATATTATAGTTATAAAATTAAAATTTACAGAAATAAAATTGATGGTTATTATTATTAACACTTATAACATTATTAGACTAAACATTAATATAACAATTATTAACTATAGATTTATATATATATGTATTATTCACAGCCTTACAAAATATATTCTAAGTATAAAAGTTATAATATATTTATAATTAGCTACTTTATTAAACAACTTCAGTTGATTTACACCATAATATAAAATATCTTTTTAGTATCATAAAATCATAGAATGGTCACCTGAACTGGCATGTCGTGATTTTGTATTCGAACAAAATGCTTCAAATACTTTCAAGACTTTACCATCATCTTCAAATGTTCTTTCAGCTAAAAACATAAAATTGTTGCTTTATAATTTACATGAAATAATTATTATGGTAACAGAATAGATCAAATTTTCCCTTTAAAATTATACGTTACTATAATTAGGTAAATATATTTTTAATAGAAATATACTCACATTTTTTTGCTACACAAATCATTTTTTCATTTATGCTGTGATAAAATTGGAGGGGTGGAACTGGTCTGAGTCTTGTCACGTCCCAAGGTACTCTATTACCTTTTTCCATCTAAAAATACAAATAATTAAAAATTAAAAATATGTGACCTTAGGCATGGTGAACATTTGAATTTAGATACTTTTATAGTAACAACTCCGGTATTGATTTACAACTTTTTATTAAATATGCCAAAATGTTAATTAAGTAATCTTAATCATTTTTATATAAAAAAAAAGTATTAGTACAAGTTAATATAAAATATGAGGAATTAAATTAATTTTACTATTATAGGGAGATAAACAATGTTAGTTATGTTAATCCGTTATTACATTTAATAACTGTTTAAAGCAAAGACAATATTAAGTTATGTCAGGATATAAAATGGCATATAAATTATATCACTATAGCCAAATTATTTAATACACATTGGTGGACAAGTTAAATATGAAATGTACCATTTGTTTGGCTATGTGATTCTAGGCATTTATATATAATAACTTTTTTAAAACTAAATTACTAAACACAACCAAAAACAAAACAGTATAATATTTTTAATATTATAAGGCAACATATTAACAGGCTATATTTTACACCAGTAAATAGTATAAGGAGGTTTGTAAAAACCAAAATCAAGCAACTATCAGATGTTAATTTCAAACTGTACAATTTGTGTGAGACCACTAGCAACTTCACAGCCAAATATAAATTAATATCTTGCCTGAATCACAACTGCCAGGAAGCCCCAGTAACTTTTTTTTAAGCCACCAATGTGCGTAAAGTTCAGAACGATATGTACCCTTTGCAAGTGGTACCGATGGTTTATTCAATAACAAAGAATCATCTTCAAAAATACATGAGTTAATATGTAACGATGAAATACATTTACACAAATTTTCAGAATTGCTACTAGAAGTTTCTGTAGGTGGAAACGGTGATTGTTGGGTAACTGGAATTGTAATATCGGCAAGGCCAGAATCAGACGACCGCAAACTATTATGATCTCTAAATTTATAAAATATAAAATCTTGACTTATTTCTGTATCTTTTTCATCATCACAGTCATTATTATAAGAATTAGACATTTTTAAGTCACACAAAGAAAATGTACTATCTTGGTTATTAGATAAATACATATCATCTTTACTATCTATATTTAACAATGGTACTGTTAAATGTTTAGGTTTTAAATTTTCACAATGGGTTTCATAGTTCAAATAGTTTTGATCATAACTATCATTCATATCATCTTTGTATAGTGTTGACATGGTTAAATCTTGACAGGCTTTGGTTTGAATAGGAGTAAATAATAATTTTTTTCCATATACAATTTTACCATCTTCTCTGAGAACCATTGACGAACAATGCCTTGGAGATGTCACGCTATAGGTATCAGGTACATTATTTTGGTCTTCATATTGTGTTCCTTCTGAACAGTATTGTTTTATTTTACAAGGAAAATATAATTGATTAGGTTCATTAACATAGCGCCTAACAACTTTTGATGTATCAATAGTATTGATATATTGAGTGTAAAGAATTAATTTTAAAAGTGATCGAGTTATCACACCTTTGCATACCAAGTGTGCAAAATAGTCACTAAGACGACCAAGACTAGGACTTACTGATTTGTTAGATGTAGTGCTAATAATACGATTATTTCCTAACTGCTTATTAATTTTTTGTATCCAATCGGTTTGTTCTTCTTTGGACTGGCAAATAGCAATTATATGATCAATTAAAGAACCTTAAATATGTAAGAAAAAACGGTAAATTAATTAGTAATTAAAGGATACACAATTTTATAATTTCTTACCAGATATTTCAAAAGCGTTTTTAATGGCACCATTATTATCTAATTTTCTTACACTAATCCCACTTAATGGAAGTTTTCCCTGAAAAATAAATAAAAGTTAAGTATTACCATATCTATTTACATATTATTTTATATTAAAATAAAATATTATATATTTAAATTATTTATAAAATTATTTAAAAATTATTTAGAAGAAATGATATAAAAGTTTATTAAAACTGTTTTATTTAACATTGTTATTAAAAATTCTTCAATTAACTCACCTCGTAAATAAATGAACTTAATCTTTGAGACACAGATAGAATAACAAGGTGTGTAGAAAACAACATTAGATATCTATCTTTATGTTCTGGACCGAAGGCAACAGAACCAATTTTAATTGCATCACCTAAACTGCATGCATCTGCACCTTCCCATCCTTGTACAACTCCACTTAATATTGATAATTCTAATTCTTTCTGTTTTCTGGTTGATAAACACACAGCCTGAAATATTATTCATATTTAGTATATTGTACAGGGGCTATTAAAAATTACACATATAAAATAGCAGCAAGGAAAAAAAACAACTAATATTAGTAGTAATATTGAAAGCTATAAGTACAAAATAAACAAACCGCAATTTCTTTATAAATGCTGACTGATCGTTGCGTATCTCCTCTATCAACATGATTTTCTTCTAAGTGTCTTTCAAGTTCTTGTAACATCCCACTATACTTATCTAATCTTCGGAATGGTTTACTTAACGATACAGTTAATACTAAAATACCCGGACTAACAGCACCGTGTGTTTCCATAATTTGATTTAATTCATCTCTAAAACGTTATCACATTATATATAATTTATTGAAATCAAAATAAAATATTTATAGTTCTTACTTATATTTTTCAATTATATTAACGGCACGTGGATGTGAAGAGCAATATTGCAAATGTACAGCTCTAATAAAAGATGCTTTGTTAAGAAACAGTTTGCCTATTCGTTGATCAGACTGCGGTAGTTCAGACACTTGTTCTAATGATTCTAAAAGCTCTTCATGAACTTTTGAAACCTGTTCAATATTATTAACTAATTGATTATATTCATCAACAGTCATTCTGTAAAAAAAAATACAAATCATAATTAAATTTTAAGAATAATAATTACAAAAATAGTTACATGTTTGAATTTTTCAAAGGCATTAAGAAACTTTGGATAAGCGTTTTCAATTCAGTGACATGTGCTCTTTCAGATTCTACAATATCCATAACTACCACTGCACGGTTCGTTCTTAATTGCTCAATCAAATCGACAGGTATGTTTGATGCTTTATTATTTGTAACATTTTCTCCTAAAATAAAATTAATTATTTTTCACTCTAAATAGTTTAATTGAATAATTATGTGTTACCTTGAGATTTATATTCTCGAACATAATTTGATGGAAACCAACCAGTTTTATCTTTAAGTGTTCCTTCCCACCAGCCGCCATCTTCTTTTTGTGTAACAACTACAATATCTCCTTTTTTCAAACATAACTAAAAGGTGTACAGATAATTAGGTTGATATTATTAGCTAATTATTAGATAATTAACTATATATTATAATAAATAGTAAAATATTTCTAAATTCATTAAATTATAAATACATCCATATTTCAAGATTTTCGTGCACTTCTATATGGTTAGGCTCAGCAAATACTTAAGATATGATACATAATGAGAATAAAATATAAAAACAAAAAAAAAGTCATACCACAATGTTTGTTCAAGGTCTCCTCTAAGGGATATAAAATGAATTAAGACATGAAATATAATATTATAATCAAATAAGTACAAAAGCAAATTAATATTATTATAAGAATAAGTATAAAATATTATTAAATAAGCATATATTTATAAATGTAAAAGTAGGTAACCAAAGCGCAAGCTCAAAGATAACTAATTATTTTACCTCATCGTTATTTTTTCCTTTAAAAGAATAAACAGCTTGTACAAGTAGTGGCTCACTTGAAGTCATTTTGTATTCACAATGAAAACTACATCAACTGCGACAAATAAAAAAATTAATAAATCACTTAAATTTAATGAGTTAAAATGTAAAAGTGAAAAGAGTTTAGCCTCATATTACACAGAAATGAAAAATATGATTGATAAAATGATTGTGAACTTCACGGTGTTTGTTATAAATAAGTATACCTAGGAATATAGATTTTGGCAAAGCTACAGGAGTGACAAAAATTTTTTTTTAAATATGGTATGAGTGTGTTAGGAATGTTGGACTAAAGCCAATTCATGGTTGAAAGTGTAACATTTGGATTTAATATTTATGGTAGATATTAAGTATTATACATTATAAGTGTATCATACTAAAAATATAAATTTAGACTGAATACCCAATTATAATACATTGATTAATTCAAACTAAAATTAAACTATGTATGTTAAAAATTAAAACATTTTAGCTCATAACTAGTTAATTTCAATGTAATATTGATTTTAGAGTACATTGTTGTTTTTTTTTTATAAATCAAAAAAATACTGAATAATTAAAACGAAATAAAACATTTTTCAACATAATTATTTAATTTTAGACTGATGACATAGGTACATATTTATTCTATAAGTTGTATGTTAATTATCTAACCAAATATTGAACACTACCTAGTACAGAAGAAATTGTGTTAATTGTTAAATGAAATAAGCATGTACATGGACTTACCCATCAATAAGTACTTAACCTCTATGTGTTAAAGGTATTTTTTAAAATTTTCAGTTATATATTAAACTTAAGTACTTTACTTATAACAGAAATGCAATAGTATTTTGTATTATTGTTACGTATCTCCAAACTCTTTTAATACTTTATATAAAATTGAAATAGAAATAAATTATATTCATTAAAAAGAACCAATAGCATTATTTATTTATTTTTGTTGTTGGTAATAAATAATAATAATAAAAGTATTTATTAATTTTTGAACGTACTTAGATTTACGAACAAAAACAATATTTGAAGTGTATTGTGAAGATAAGAGCTTATCAACACTCAAATATGGAAAGGCGATATGAAATTCCAAAGAGCTTGTATACAAATGAAGAGTTTGCGGTTCGCAGTTCAAACGGAACACTAAACAAATAATGAAAATTTAAATAAAATAAATCATACCGAGAGTATTGTTAGGTAGGTATGTATGTACCTATAATAGTGATGTGTTATTGTATGCTAACAATCCTACCTACACATTGATTGTACACCGAGTTGACTATAATAATATCTTATGTCTGTACAATTTAAAAGCAATCATTTCATATTTATTATTTATAATGATAATAACAATAATATATATCTGCTCGCATTACCAGTATAATTGTAGTATAGTAAAATTAGAAGTAAGTATTCAAAATTGTACAAGAATAATTACTAAATGCTAGCAATAGTAAAATATAGTATAATGCTTATCACCTACCTACTTCTAAGATTTTCACATATTGTGTTTCATATATTACTTTTGCACAAGACGAGAAAATCATGTTCAGCTGCAGAAAGTCCTTTTTATTAACAAGTACATTTTAATTTGACTTTAACTGCGTTGAAATCAGTGGCAGGTAGGCATAACCAACTTCAGATCAAGTGGACCCTTTATTGAGTACCTAGTGGTGTATCTTTAGACGTGATTTAACTATGTAATAATTATTTAATGACATGAATAAAATTGTAGCTATCAACATGTTTTAATTTACACTGGTAAAACAATATTTTTCTATCACTACCTACAGGATTGATTATATCATAGATCAGGGAGTGGGTGATGATTCTTGAACCCAGGAAAGTTCAATAACTCTGATATTGCCCAATTTTATATCTATATTATAAAATTAAAATGACATATTTGTCATTATTATTCGATTGATAATAATATGAATATTGAACACCTACGGATATGTGCCATGTATTAAAAAAAAAAAATATTACATTTTTTTCTTCGGTTTTTGTTAAATAAATACAGTCACTCGTTAGATTTCACATTTAATTGTTTTCTTGCTCTTTATAACGACTCAACTGAACATTAACTATAGTAGTAAATATGTCTAAACTATTTATTTAATTTTTTTAAATAGTTATACCTACATGATGGCTACACGTATTGTTCCAACATTATATAGATTATCACAGTGCGGTATTACAGATAAATATGAAAATATTCAAATAAATACTAGGTACTGATTGCATTTAGGTATATATTTGAATTATATTTGAATATTATAAATTATAATATTCATAATTAATATGTTATCAATCCAAAATTTTTTCAGTAATTACAGTAATAATTACGCAAAGGCCCCTTTTTAAGAATGAATATTTGTCTATATCACAACTTACAAATTAGGTATAGTTCGTTTTTGAAAAGGTAAAATATTCTAATGTTTTAAAGATTGAGTATTCTGACATGTTATAATAATGTTAGGATACACAGAGTTTCTGTTGTACATAAGGTGTACTAATTTGAATAAAAAAAATATATGTATATCTATTTATTAAATATATTACTTATTTTACATTATTTATTTGACTTAATTTTTTAATTTTCAAAACAAATTTTAGTGAACCTAAAAGATTTTTATTATTTTTTTTTAGGCTGTTATATAGAAACTTAGTAAAATGTTCAATTTAAGTATTGATGATTGTAGATTTTTATTTATGTCTAACCGATGCTTCTAATTTTATAAAATATGTCATGAATTTACTAACTCATCACTCAAATATGAACTGACGTGTTATCTTTAATTTTTATGAAAAGTGTCTTAAAGTTATGGTTGTATTGTTTGAATAACGAATGCCTACAGGATAAAAATAAACAACACGAATTACAAACATATAAGAAGTATTCTTAAATTGAACAAACGAAAAGTAAACACTAAGTACATTTTATAACGATGCATCGACGAGGACATAATTTTATTTGTACACCCGAGTCGTTAAACAAACCCTTATACATGTATAATATACTCGTATATTATAAGTATCTAAAGTATCCCCATACGAGTGTACATCTACCTAAATAGGTGACAGAGGTAGCACTACATGTTAGTCCAGAACAATTATGTGCTGCAAAGTTGTTTTTATTTGTTTGGCAGCACATCAGTCATTGCACCTCACAATATTTGAACACAAATAATAACAAAAATATTGTATAATATTTGAACAATTGTATACGTTACGTATATAGTATAAGAAGTATGACTAATCTCAAAATTAGCTACTGCATTTGATTAATATATAAATTTCGGAATTTATCTCCCAATACTTAACATTATCAAGATGCATATGGCTAATGTCTAAATAACATTATTTATATAAATAATTTAACGATTTCTTCAATTTGAAAATACATCGTATTTTTTTTAATCGTCGTTAAATCAGATATATATTTTCCATAATTAATATCGCGCACTTCATTTCATTAATAATGTTGTTGTATTTTTCAGACGTTAATAAGTAACCATTGTTATCCTCCTTTTTACTTAAAATTATTTTTAATTAAGTTTTCATGAAATTTTTTTTAAAACTTAAACGTTATAAATATTAAGATCATTACAGATGGTGAATAGATGACGTACGATTTCTAACAGCCTGAACACATACACAGCTATAACACTGGAGTATAAAATTACGATTATTGTTAATGTGTAAATCATAATTCATAATGTTAAACTCGTTCGATAAATCGATAAAATAAGATATTCAGAGGGTACTACAAGTTGGTGCCTTAACGCCCTTAACTACTTTTACCAAACTTGAGTCGGTAATAGATGATTACGAATTTACGGAGGTCTTTATCGGGTACACAATATTGTATGTGGCCAAATTCAGATGAATTTTGCAATCAATATAAATTTTAGAATAATATCAAAATTCACACAACTGTATACAATATTTATACTATTGAAAGTATTTTACTTACCAGTTACCACGTGTATGGCTCACTTCTATCCAACAAACCTAGATATCAATAATCATTACAAATTTAAATTTCAAAATATTCTAATATTATTATAAATAGTTTTAATTTGTATGGCTAATGTTATTTGCGGTTAGATAATGCTAATTTTATTGGTTAGTGTAAAGATTATCTATTGACTATTCGTTTTGGTGGATTAGATTCGTTAAATTTAAGTAAGCTTAAGATTGGTCGGCTAATCTTAATATATTAGTCGCTCTTCGGATACTAGCCATATATCTTACAAAATATATACTGTACGCGCGAAACGATTTAATTATTTCACACGATCACCGTTGTCCGTGCGTCGTGTCTTTACGCGCATAATATCATATACGTCATGTAATAATATGCGTTTGTAGTGTTTGTACATTTACCACGCACATGATATACGTTATAATATTACTTATATTATAATAATATAGTGCGTAGGGCGGAGGCTGGTCGCGTTGTAATATTGCGCAGATCGGAAAAATAAAAATAAGACAGCTGAACGAAAATCGATTATATTTCCTTTTTACGCACATTTATGTGCACACTGGAGAGAGGACGAATGGCAGGGACGAAGAGAGGATACCTCCTTAACAGATTTCGTCCTACTTGCCTATACCCGCCGGCTGCCTGCCTCGCCACCCTTATACTGTATACTGCTGCTGCCGCTATGTTCAGCCGAAAACCGTTGTTATCCGTGATATCTTCTCGTATATATATATATATAAAACATAACATACATATAAATTATATATATATATATAGTGCTTTGCAGGGAAACTACACTGCTGTTGCTGCAACAGAGACTGTCGCCTCTCCTCAGTGGACCGTGTCATCTATAAAGCTTTGGTGCGTCCACCGCAAGTCATTACATCCGCCAGACCGGAACTAGGATTTTTACCCGCCCAGCATCATGCGACCGGAACTTCCGGGATTTCGTTCATCGGATCCTTTTTATTGACCTTTTTGTTGACCCGATCCATAAAAACGTCCACGTCATTTTCGACCGAATTCACCCAAAATGTGTGTACGTGTATGTAACACATATATACATACATTATACATATAGGAAAAGTCTAAACGTATTGAAAAGTTGCATCACCAATATATCATACGGAATAATCATATCATGCAGACACGCAGTTATATTACAAATGTCATATACGTACCTACACTTATCGTTTATCAAAATCAATTGTTTTATTTCAAACCGATGCTGTGTTCATACAATTTCATGTTCTGTTCTTGTAAAGCGATCACATATTGAAATATAGTATTTAACATATAATATGTTAACAATGTTAATAAAAATATAGAGTTACTTTTACACAATGGTTGATTTTAGTATTCATAAAGACTTTATAGATATTAATAGAAATTAAGAAAATATTTAGTATATTGTTTGTCTAGAGTACTCCTGACTATGTTCATTTAATATAGGTACATGAATAATATTATGTTTTTATGTTTAATAGGTAATAAACAATAAAATAAATGTTGTATAATATAATATTAAATATTGGCTACTATTGTTCTAATGTATAAATAATTAAGGTTATATATAAAAAATAAAAAGTGATAATAATGCTGGAAGTATATTATAGTACTATCTAAGGAAGCTACTTTTTAATTTCCTAATAAAAATAAATATTGTATAATTTTTAATAAAATAATAGAGCCTTAGAATTCATGCGTTATACAAATAAATAAAAAAATATATGTATCATGTATATGTACTTACCTAATTTATTTCACTGTCTTGGTAGAGTTTCCCTAGGATCAATATAGCAATATTTGATATCGAAGAGTCTCGCTAGAGACTCTTTTCTGTGCGCAAGAAACACCGATAAGAAACCGATAGCGAGACTATTATACATCAAGTTTCGTCGTAGCGCTTGGATATTTCACTCGCACGCGTTGGTTGCATGCGGAGTGTGAGACAGACAGAGCTAAGAACTGCAAATTTTCGATTCTCAATTTTCTCTCGTCCCAAGGGTTGCCAATCGGTCCACATGAGTTATTATACTCGCGGTACTTTCCGACGTTGTGGCATTACTAAGTTATCTAATAGTAATAACATTGATTATAATATTTATAATCAATGGTAATAGTAACAACAACTACGCATGGCGCACCGCACGCTTTATGTTATAGCCACGGTTATAGTATCGATTGTTTTTTGTTGAATATATACTCGTAATCGTATTAAAGACAGGTAAGCAACGCCGTGAAAAAGACCTACTACTTATTCCAGACGGTCGGCCGCTGGTTATAGACAGTGTAGACACCGGGTCAATGCCTCATCGGTAGTGAACAGTGTACAACAGTGGTGGTTTGACAATTTTATTTAACCGTGGCAAGCTTAAAATACTCCACCCACCTACCTAGTCTTCCACTTACCAATGCACAAATGTGATAAATTAACGAAAAATCAGTTTTGTCGGGTTATTACTTATTAGTGCTATCTTATAGTATTATTTACTCATAATTAAAAAACGGATTTTTAACTTTTACAAATTATATTTATTAGCATTATGCAGCGCAACGAGGATGAAAAATATGGACAATTTATCTATTTAACTATTATAATATATAATAAATTATTATATTATTAATAATCTTATAATTTTATATTTTAAAAAATTATAAACGATGACCACCAACCACACCCACCCAAAATTTTTCATTAGGGAGGACAAAACCAACTAGGTACATACAACCAAATCACGGAAATACATACATGGCTCCAGGATTCAAAAAACGCTCCCATTTTGATTTTTGAAGCAAAATAATTACATTGTCCCAAGATGTCACTATAAAACGTGCTTCAGAAAAATAATTTTAATCCACAAAAAAGTACTTCGGAGAAGTAAAAAAGGCTTTCTGTGCGTAAGTTGAAGCGATTGAGAGAAAAGATGGAATTTTGATGTAAATAAAGAAGTGAAATTAATCCCAAAATTCTGTGCTACAACTTGAAAAATATCAATTCACAAACAAAAAAAAATTAGCACAGCACGGCGCATATTAATGATGAAATTAGCCATTAATCGGAGTAGTCGATTTGTTTACGAGTTAATCTGTCTGACTCGAATTTTTTTTGACAATCTGTAATTTGTGCCGTGCTGTGCTAATTTTTTTTTTGTTTGTGAATTGATATTTTTCAAGTTGTGGCACAGAATTTTGGGATTGATTTCACTTCTTTATTAACATCAAAATTCCATCTTTTCTCCCAATCACTTCAACTTACGCACAGAAAGCATTTTTTATTTCTCCGAAGTACTTTTTTGTATATAATATATATTTGATAATATAATGATCTTCAGTATTTGGTTAGGAAAATTAGGAAAAACTTAATAACAAAATTACGATCGGTACGAATTTAAAATGTTTCGTACAAGTAAATAATATAGGAAAACTATCTACTTCAGTTGGTCACACCTGTAGATTTAACTACAAATTTAAAAAAAGTGCTCATTACAATATAACTATATAATTAATTATTATAATATAAAAACACAAACTTAAACAAGTTTATTCCACAAATTTATCATAGTATTATATAGAAATTATACCTACTGAAAATATTATACCATATCTATACTCGGTATTATGTATTATTTTTCCTTTACACTAGAATTGAATAAAAATATATATGTAGGTACCTACACACTTGTACTTATATTTTTATATTCCGGAAAAAAACATTTACAAGTCATTACATGCCACACTGAATACGTTTGGTTTTATAAAGTTGTACGTTCACTATAATAAAATAAAGTACACGTTATGTTGTAAATTATATAACTGTTTAAACACACTCTACGGTTTATTCCATGAATCTTATATAATATACATATTATTATACTTAAAAAGTTCATATAATTGAAATAATTTTGTAACAAAAATTAGTTCTTTCATTATTTTAATGAAAACTCGTAAATTTAATACATCATACATACACAAACGCACATGACACATGTGATAGTTATATTATAAAATTTCGACAGAAAAACATTTTGTATAAATAGACGGCAAGTGGAGATCTAAAAATTATGTTCAACGCGCGTGTACACCAATTCCAAAAGATTTATCTACATTTTTATATGTTTCTTGGACTTGTGTTTTTTCATTAATCATTAATGGCAAAATGTTATTTAAGTTTCACGTAGTAATTTATGATGAAAATTATATGGTGAACAAATAATGATTTACGCTATTATTTTTTTTTAACAATAATATGAACGTAATTAAAACATGTTTTATTTTATTTTTTCACTAGAATACATTGTAAAAATTATATTTTATAAAATATGCACGGCAGTGTTCAGTGACAGAATAATATATACTTATGTATTAGTTTTGAACATATACTATCCACGTCCTACTGTTGTTGTTGCGGTTTGGTTCAACAAAATTATGTTGATGACGGTCAACGCGGTCAAGTGGAAAGTAATGCAATTAAATATGTATAGCAGGTATTAAAAAAAAAATTCTAATCAAAATTCAAATAGTACCTAATGTATAAAAATAATATTTCTATTATACGGAATTTCTTTACTTTTTTATAGTTAACTCTGGGAAATGTCATAAATCAAATAATTTACATATTGATTTATATTATAAATACTATTGATAATGTTAAAATTTTAGATTTTTGAAGTTTAATGAAGAAAGTAATAATTTTTATCTACGTTTTTAAAGTGTAAACAAAAACAAGAATGAAAATATTGATCCAAACATGTTTGTATTCTTATATTTATTACGAGCGCATATTGTGAAAAAAAATGGTCTAAACGTTAATTATAATAAAATTGATTCAAATGGTATCTTCTCGGATAATGTAAATGGTAGATTCTATAGTTACTATAGTTACATGTGATTTCATAATATAATAAGAATAATTTTCAAACTAGCCTTTTAAACTGTCAATCAAATATCTTTTATTACGACGTAATGGTCATTGTTGTTTTGGTTAAATTATAATGAATTTTTAATAAAAATGTTTACAATTTGAAATTAGTTTTTAGTTCCCAATAGTGACTAGCTGTTGAAATTCAAAAAATATAGGGTATACACAAATTATACTTATAGTATTTAGTATTTTGAAAAGAAGTCATATTTTATTTTTACATTGTTTAAATAAGAGCTTTATCAAGATGTTTTCACGTGATCTTAGGTTGAACGACTTAGGTTTAATTTTGCATATATTTACATAAAACAATTTTCACTCAAAACATCGTATATTCTGATCATCTATTTATACTTTAAATATTAATTGTTCATTGTAAACGGATATGGTATCTTTAAAAATGGTAATTTTTTTAGAAGAAATACTATTTTGTTAGAATACTAAGTTCTTCGTAATAAATTATGTGTGAACATCTTGTGTAGGTATTTTTTTATTTTTTTTTATTTTTTTTGAAGCAGTCGAATCAGTATAGGTAAATATATGAAACTTTGAAGTTGTTATTGTACACCATCGGATATAACGTGACACACACACACACACACACACCACACACACATTCTGGCAGCAATGCACATATATATAGACTCATATACATTGTCAGCGTATATACAGCAACTAGGGGATTTCACTAGATGAACCGGATATCCGGCATTTGCTGCCTGTATAGGATATGACACTTCCTGCCTCTTTCCTATAGCGCCTTGCCTGTAATTAATTCTGCGCCTACTGCTGGCATGGACCATGTTAACCGTAGCTGTAAAAATAAAACTATACATGCGTATTACGCATCGCAGAACATAATAAATATGCATGTCAGTACCTACCTGCATATTAAGGTTTGAAGTTTGAACTATACTAGGTCAAAAACATTTTAGTCCAAATGATAATCAAACGATAATCATATCAAACAATTGGATATTATTCAAGCCATAGATTATTTAATCTATTAAAAGATAAAAAGTTTGAGTTAAACAAACAGATTAACTATGAATATCTCAAAAATTTAAAAATAATTAGCGCGTTCGCATAGTATTGATATCATACATTTTTATTGATTTTGTTATTTAAACGGTTTAAATGGTTTATAGTTACAGCTCATATATTATACTTTTAGTTATTTTCGTTATAAATAAATTAATAATTTTAATTGTTTCCTATGTATACAAAATTAGTTAAAAATAATAAAAAAAAAACATCTACTCGAAGAAAATTATTTAAAAATTTATACCTAATACGTAATAACTTTTAAATTTTATAATTTAATCGAGAAATGGTTTATAATAATAAACGTAAAACTTTTTGCAAAATGCTGTTTGAATTCAATACATTTACTGTATAGAGTATATTAATATTATATCTCGAATAACATAAAACAAATTATTTATTATATGCATCTACCTAATTGTTTTATTTTTTTCATAATTCATTGAAGTATTTTATTAAAATCACTATAGCGTGTGATGGATGTTCATTGTTTTAGTTTATTGTACGATTGTCAACGAGACGAATTAAACGAAAATTCCCGCAGTCCGTCAAAATGCTGCGGCAATTGCCGTATCATAAGCGCACATAATAATTTCTGCTGCGAAATGTTTCGTAATTAAATTTCTGCTAAAGCCTAAAACTATAAATTTGCCGTGCGGCCATCCTTGATATTTATTAAGGAGAGGAGGGTCTTATTACCGGCCTTTCGCGCTATGTATTTTGGTTCCACCCTTATTCTCATGAGTCGGAGAGTGCAGAAAGACCGGGTGTGTGGAGAGAGAGAGAGAGAGAGAGAAAATGTTTCCCGTTATAAATTTATCGTGGTCCGGGACAAATGGGCAAATAAGTTTCCGGACACTGACACCGGATGGCGGGACTTTCGCTAAATCGTCCGGCCATTATTATTCTCCGTTTCGATTAACTTCGGAGGAACAAAAAAAAAATAAAATAAAAAATAAAAACGGGTCAAACACATTTTAATGATTTATTATATACAACATGCCCGTATACGCAAATATCAAATATATTGCCAAATATTGGTTTAGCGTTGAGGTACATATTCGAGTATAGGTATTTTGATGTTAAAAAACGTATGCACAGTGTATGATTTCTCCGTGCTTGAAATATATATACATACATATATATACATATATATATATACATATACATATATATATATACATATATACATATATATATATATATATTTACGCATAAAAATGCACTTATATATGTACGTCATATACGTGTAGAATTACAACGCATAAGGAGAATTGAAATGTTTACAAAAACAATAATGTGATAATTGATTTAATTGATGTGGTAAAATACAAACAAATAGAATCCCTGCGGGTGGTATACTGTATACACGCATCGGGTAATAGGCATTACCATAATTCACAAACAATATACAGTAAATGGGATGAAAGGACTTTGGTTGTTCACCCTCTCTTATTTTTATCCGGGTTGAAAGATAAAGGAGGGAAAAACCGAGACGATTATGATAATTTTTGTTTTGGCTACACGGTTAGTGAAAATTATATTATGTATATTTATACCGGTGCTACTACTGCAGCAGTGACCAGCAGAAAGAGTTTCAACAAAAGCTTTCCGAACAATCCTTGAAAATATTTCAGCGAATATAATTTTATCGCAAATTTCATGGCAATTTTTGTTTTTTACCTGCAGCATTATATGTGGTCTCCATTATTATTAGTTTCCAAGAAAATATGAGAATGCGCTCTTACATAGAACATGTATCATATCTTTCGGCTCTCCACTGTCGCCGTTGCAAATCCGTTTGCACAGAAATTTAACGTTTAATTTACTTTTGCTAAAAATATCGGAAAGTGTTGTATTGTAATAGTAGTTAATCACAATGCGTGTTATTTCTATCGATCATCAAATAAGATGGAAAACAGCACAACATCCCCTATATGGGTACTCACAACTACTACATTCGGTTACAAGTTCACACGACGCGTATTCATAGGTCTGAACCATAAACATTATAATTTGACGGATTAAAAAAATTAAATTTCTTGTAATTTTAAATATTTGATATAGAATGGGGAAAATGTATTGAAATTAATTGTATATACACTCGCCAATTAATAAGCATTTGACTTATAAAAAACATACTTAGTGCACTATAAACATATAATATTATATATAATTTTTAATTGTTGAGCCAAATTTTTTAAAGGCTAAATAAAAAAAAAAAAATATATATAATTATATAAACTGTTTTAATAGCGGATCATTTTCAATCAGTTATGTAAATATTATATGGACATTTGATATTAATGGAATTGTAAAGTATAAAATAATATTAAAATCTAACAATTTTCCTTATCACGCGTTCGATATAGTGTATTAGTAATAAGAGAAATTAAAATCGACATTTGAACACTATATTTATGTATTTAGTTCTCACTAATATTTTCATAAGTCTTCCACTTTGTTTCTGGTCTATTTATCGTCTGGTAAGTATTTATGTATTTTTTGATTTTCATGTTTTATTTTTAATTCGTAGTTTAACCGACTTGTGATAGCATGTATAATGCATTAGTACGTCCGATTTCTGCGCTCTGTAGAAGCGTTGAAAACGACACTTTGATTTTATCATTATTATATACGCATCTTGTATTGTCGACGCATATACGTATGAAAAATATATTTACGTGTTATAATTTATAAACAACAAGGCGCGTGCATATAACCATATAAAGACAATGTTCGGTTATTTGTAATTTTACACCGTGTTATTTAGCGCCATATCTTGTCAATATATTTTGTAGTTCTTTTATAATATATACATATTATGTTATATAACGCGAGACGAAAATGATATCGTGGTCGCCGGTCTGTGTCTATAGTAATATACCTACTCTAGATCGCGAAATACTCAAATATCGCTCAACAGGTATTATCCTAAGTACATTATACACAATGTCACACAAAATTACCTATGTATTATTAGTCCTTTGCACCTTACAATAGTAATAATAATAAAAATTTAACTACATAATATTACAGTTATTTTCGCGCAAAATATATAGGTACACATTATAATATTATTGTAAGCATTATATGAATATAATATAAGATAATATAAAGCATAGGAATGGTATCATGCGTGATCCAAACGACAAATTCTATGAATTAGAGGTATAACAGGTAGATACATATAGGTAAGTGCAGCGATCGCCACCGCAGACGTCCGGTAACTATGTACATAATACGAGTATAATATATATTTAATATTTATATATATATATATACTTTTAAAACATCTAGTCTGTTATTGTAGATATGTTTTTATGTATATAATAGGTGTGTAGTATTTTATATAAATATAGGTATAATATATTATATGAAATGCTATATCAGCTGTTTGTGTGTCGTTTAAATAATAATAATAATGATTGGGCAAAACATACACGGGGCCATTTACGTAATAACACACACACACGCACGCGCGCGCGCGTTTATAAATATAATAATAATATTGTGTACGAGTATATGTATACATATATAATCCACTAGTGTATTTTCATGATGTATATAATATTATACAGACGGTGCTTATGTGTATATGTCGAAGGTTGTGGTGGCGGTTCATTAGATGATACAAACATGTGACTAATGGCTATGTTATTACCCATGTGAGTGTGTGAGTACGTCTGCATGCTAGTGTAGTCATGTGCAAGTGTGTGTGTGTGTATGTGTGCGAGCAAGTGTGTAAGAGTAAGTGTGTGCGTATGTTTTAACGCCACCATTACCGCAGCAGGGCGTTCCCCGAAGGGTTTTCCACGTTTCCGCCGTCTCGTATAAAACTCGGTATACAGCACATAATATTACATCGTGTATTTTATATTATTATATTATATGTATACGTACGGAACACACGAGCAACTACTATATTAATATAATATTATGCTCGTCTCTTCTTCTCTCGTCTCCGTCCGACTCTCGCAGCGCGCGCGCGCCTTATGCCTTCGACATATGTTTACCGGTGGCATCGATACGCTGCGGGTGTACACGTAGGTATAAATATATACATACAATATTATAAATATATACCTAGATATACACACAACTGTATGTGCGTATATATTTACACGACGTTTGCGTGTGTGCGCCGGTCGCACACAATGTACCGCACGACGGACACAATGGCTTCCGTTTCAGAAGTGTTTATAGGAGGTAGGTATATAGGTTATATTATATACATTTCTACTGATCTCACGATAAAAAAAAAGTGAAACACGTGTTATACATACATACATACATACATACGAGTGTATATATATATAGGTCCATTTGTGTGCGAGTATATACACGTAAATAATATCTTATAAGTTTTCCACGGAACCAACATATGACAGTTTTGAGGAGGCAACAGGTGCTATGTGAGAATAATACACTGCACGGTTTGCCGTGTTTATAGTTTTTTCCCCTCCCGGGACATGCATACTTACGCGCATGGTAATAATTACACATATACACACACGTTTACGCACACAAACACATTAATCACACGTGAAACAGCCGTAATAACATGGAACGCGTAACATTATATTATAATACACGATGGGAAACCGTATTTGCCCGGAAGGGGTTGCAGTGGTGAAAAACGAAAAAGAAGCTGCGCAAAGTCGTTAACCAACTGCGACTGCTGGTCGATCATAACATTATAATATGTGAATGTATAGGGTCGGATCTAGTAGGTCCTGGACGGTTTACTAAAATATTATTATAATATTCTATTTACGAGTATAATGAAGAAAAATTATTATCCAGGTCTACCTATAATAAAGCATCAATCTAAATAATTCGAATATTATTCAAGGAACATTATCAACATTATCAACTCATAAATGACAAATTCTAATCTTCAATAAATATATGAAGTATTGAACACAGTTACAAGTTTAAAATAAAAGAATAATAATATTATAATAGGTATTACAGTCGTGATAGTGCCCTAGTGGCAACCATAATGGTAAATAATAATTCAAAATTGTTTTGAAAATTATTTTACTCAGAAATTGGATTTATGAATAATGTATATGTTTAAGTAATGGGTATAAACAATTATAAGTATTTAAAATATTTTTTAATATAATAAATTAAGCGTTGTTTACAAATGCAAAGGATATTATACAGGGCAAAATTATTCAAGTGTATACTGTACTCAAGTAGCTTACGAAAATTATACATTACGTATAAAAAAATTCATTGAATAAGAGAAAATAGTCATTGAACTGATTAAAATAATCGAAGAATAAATTCAAAATAACCTTACATGCTCATATATTCAGAAATCGAGTAAATATTAATTGCTTTACTTTTGACTTATAAAATATTATGTGGCTTCCATTATGACTTGATAGTCAATTGATACATTGACGTATTACATCAATAGATTATAGAAATAATTTAGCTTATTTATTGGCTGTAACTATAGCCAATACTGTACAGCATTCCCGAATTCCACGGTTCGAGAGAGTTTTATTCAGACTTGTCAAACTGTCCTTAAAAATAGGTATTACTTTAAAAGGGCAAAAGGTTCGAAATTTTTCCAAGGGACAAAACACTGTTGTATATAAATTATTCTTAATAATAATATAGCTCTACAGATATCATTTTGTGCATAGGTCGGTGACTCGGTGTATACTAATACATTACCTACACAACTTTTACAAATGAATAATAAAAATAATAGCTGTAATATCTTTTTTTTAATCAAAGTATATTACAAATATAATTGTAAACACATAATATGACTAGGTAGCCGATTAGGGAAAAAAATATAATTGTAATCGTAATTTTTCTTTTATGGTTTTCCGTTAACTTCAAAAGAGATTGGAACCAGGAACTGCAATCCCATAAAAAAAGAGAATTATACATAGGTACTTATTATCTACTTAGTTTTGCATAATGCAACATGCACTGTAGTGATGCACTCATCATTTGGAAACGGCTGTATATTAATTGCTATACCTCATCCGGAAATAAAAATAAAAGTATTTTCCCATTCCTCTATATCTAATGCTAGTCCTTCAAACAAACGGATAATAATATGGTAAATAACTTTAATAACTGATAATAGATTGATAACCAATGATAATAATAATATAGTTAAAAGCGCTGAACCGTTAAATTCGTATAGATTAAGATAGTTGTACTTTATTTCATTCGGTACAGGAAATCATGTGAAAACCTAAATAGCCAAATCAATAGACCGATAATAATACATGTCTATATATAAATAAATATAAATTAAGGCAAATCATATGATATACATTCGATTTGAAGAGTACAGATATTCAGTATAAAATAGAATATGAATAACAATTCTATGATACGTCATTTCTGTATAATGTTCATATACGTTTTAACCAGTAAAAAGAAATTGTAATTTATTTTTAATATTTACAAAATGAAAAGCCATGAGGGAAACCCGATGAGGAATATGATAAAATAATTATAGGTAAGTATATATTCGTTTAAATATTTCAGGCCTTCTTAGGAATTAGAAAAAATACAAGACACTTATGAATACTGCGCTAGATAGATCACAGTTAAAGTTTTTAATCTCTTTTTCTTTTTATTTATAAAAATAACTATATAGTACTAGAGCATATAAATAAATATTATTAATATAATTGTATTTCCTGTCTCTGACTATTTTATATGTCAGAGATGTGCAACTAGTGACACGTGGTACGTTTAAAATTACTTTATAAAAAAATATAAGATACTATGATTTTTATTTTTATTTTATTTTATTATATTCATTAAACTGATATAATATTTACCGTAAAACGTAGGTATGAATTCATATTTGGTATTAAACTATTAAATGTCTTAATAAAATGAATAAAAAATAAATCTCAATTGTAAATGTTATTGACCTTTTTTCTTTCTTTCTATGTTCTCTGGCCCGCTAGATTTTTTTTTCGTAAAACTGACTCATCCCTGGTATATGTAAACTGTTATATCAAAATGTAGTTCTGTACAATATCATCAGCTGTGGCGTCTATGTGTCGGCAATGAAGAAGGTTCGATGGTTCGAACATACTTTACTAAATTTAAAGAAAAAACACTCTTGCTGGGCATCCCGCAGTTTATTTGTAAACTATTCCCTAAAAAGGTTATGCTTTTATTGAAAAAGGCAAAATATAATATATATATATATAAACGCGTTTTAACTTCATTGTTCGATAATGTTTCACAGAGTGGCATCATGAGCTACCATCGAAAAAAATGATTTTCTAAAAATCGTATTGTAACTGCAGTGTGGTCGTCCGTACAAAACCACCGCAGACACATTAATCCGAATTAATGCGTTTTTATTTATCAAAACTAAAACTTGTACCTCTCAATTGTTTGCACCACTAACAGGTTAGCATCTGCTGTCAATATATGAGTACAGCACGTGGGGGGTGCCTATATACCTACTTGATATGACAGATTTACAACTTTACAAACACGTAAAAACGTTCATTGATAAACTGATTTCTCCGGTGGTCGGAGGCGCCATGCCTGTGAAATACGATATTATACCTTCTATACATACGTACTTTTATGTATCACGTTCAATGACGATGCGTTGCGTTTCAATATCCGGTACCTGCTGCAGTTTATTATAACTGTAAAACACACAGAAACGTTGAATTGTGTTCGATAATCTTTATCGAGTATCTTTATGCAGTCTATGTACCCAATAGCGGCCGCTAACATAACATAATAGGTATTGTATCGGTGTGCGTGTATACTACATGTAGAGATGACTGGCACAGGTTATATGCATTGAAATGTATACCAATCACGTGCATTGTACAGGTGACTTGTTTGATACGGGTGTTAGATCTGACAAGTACACTGTACTGTTATCGCTACTTATTATGGTTCATTTTTTCGCGACTATTATGATAATTACAAGGATCTTAGATCTTTTAATGTAGATAAAAGATACACTGCTCGTACCCGCTCATATGTATATCATTATGCCACGTGGTCATGTAACAGACGATGATAAATATTTAGTCTCATGACGATTGTGCGGTGCTCGAAACACAATCAACTTTTCTGCATACAATAATATACATTCTGCTGGATGGAAGATTCATGTTTACGAGTAGTCACACTGCATGAAACCGACTGCATACTATAATAATATTATAATACAAAACACATTTTTATTAGTTGATGTGAATTACGCAAATATCTTATCGATAATCAAAATGCCAATTATTACACTGTTCTGGTATGTTTTTCAGAATTTGGTGTAAAGCTAATTATTAAAATATAATATACTAATCAGGAACATTAATTTAGTAGACGAGAATAAATTTTAATTGATTAGAGGTGATTTCAATGTTTGCGCGTTAATTATGATTATATACCAATAGTATGAGAATCAATGTAAACCGTAATTTTGATGTTGTTAATGAATGAACAAAGCAACTTTTTAATTACAGCTTAAAATTTTAGTTATTTCGTAATGTCAAATTTGTTAGAGGATATTTTATTTTATTTATGCCTGTACAATTATAGGTGTTTAAATTCCCATTTATTTGTTCATAATTTACTTAAGAGTTCAATAAAATAATAACTAACCATAAATTAATAAAATAATAAATCTTATTTAAATGTTTAATAATACATTTTCTGGATATCAGTATATGCACGCGTTTACATAATGTTATAATTTATAAGTTTATGCCAGTTTCAAATTGATGAAGTTTTACAAGAAGTGAAATCACAAAAATTAAACTTTCGACTATTTTATTCCTAACGTAAATAACAGTACATTGGATAAACCGAGAACATAGTTTATTTAGATGAATTCGTTTTGTGATAAAAATTTAACAATAATATTGTATCCTTAGAAAAATGCAATAATGATCTTCTTAACTCTGTGGCCTATGGGTTAGAAATTTAAAATTTTTTTTCAAACGTACCTAATTATCGACTCTCCCAATGAAAAAGGAAGTAACTCGAATTTTATCATTTTCGTTTTTCTTATGAAATGTGATGACGGAATTTTTTTTTTATCTCCCACAAAAACGGCAGTAACTTTACTACTCCAGAGAGGATAGAAATCAAAATATTAAAATAAAACTATAATCTCTTATGATAATGATTCTGACGATAAAAGACGTACCTATCTCTAGTTACTTCTATTTTTAACTCAACATTCCTTGAGAAAATGGAAGTAACTCACTTTTGTATTTATAATAATATTATTATAATTAATGTTTATATTATTTATAGTTTTATAGTATTGAGTATTATAGTATAGTAATGAGTATTTATAGTTCAATAATATTATTATTATTAAAAATTTCAATGATTACAATTATTATAATATTGTTAATTTGTTATGTAATTAATAATAAATGATACAATTATTACGAACTATAATAGTATTTAACTCTGATGACTGTCTTAATGTGTTGATCTACCAATACTAAGATAGGTTAACAAGGGTATTTCATTTTTTTTTTTAAATTTCTATAGTATTTATTATGATTAATTGATTGTTATAATCTAGTAAGTTGTTCATTAAAATAAAAATATTTTATTTGAAAATATTATTTTAGCATTAATCTATAATATTTACCTATGTTTAAAGTAGTAACTCGAGTTACTTCTCCATAATAAATAATTTTTCCCGTGAAAAAAGAAGTAACTTGAATTTATTTTTCATCATACAACTACTGTGGAAGTTAAAAAAAACCTAAAATTATGGTGATAATCAAACAACATAGGTACAAATTAAAAGTTTTAACAAAACATTCAAAAAGTGATTATAATTTAAATTTAACCTAATAATCGCTCTACTAAAAAATGATAAAATTCGAGTTACTTCCCTTTTCATTGGGAGAGTCGCTATGTATACATGCTACTGTTGTTACGTGCGCCGAGTGGTTGTTAGGTTAATCAAGTTCCTATGGTTTTTTTATCATCGATAAAATTTATTGCTGAGACTGTTAAACATCTCCAGTGGAACAATATATGATAATTTCTTATAATCAATGACTTATGAAAAACGTAAACATATGATGGATTATTTTGAGATTGTGAAAATAATATCAATAAACATGCATGTACAAAACTAAATATATATATAAATAATTGCATAATGGCACTTTTGTGTACAATACAATTCAATTGTAATAAATTTATTAATATTTGCGTTCGTTCGTAATTTTTTTTTCTTTTTTTGTTACTTATAGAAGTTGTGTTCTGCTATATATTTCAGACACTTCGTCTGTAACTAAGTATAACTTAATATTAATAAAATAACGTATTGTAACTTATATAATGGGAGAGTGTTCCTAACTCATATGCAATGTTGCGACGTTCGGAATGAAATGATTGCTGATTGAATTCCATAATAATATTATCCAATTATTTGAATGCATATATGTACATTTTGTCGAAGATTTAAAATGTACGTAGACCACAATGGTGAACAATATGTTTTAATATTGATCTCAAATGTCTGCTTTTAGCAGTCATAATAATTCGTCTAACGATGTTACGACAAGATTAATTCAGTCACTTGAACAACCATGTGATTTATATAATGGTTGGTTAAATTATGCTTCAGAAAAAAAAGCATCTTTTTGCATGACGTATTTTATTAGTAGTTCCCATACTTCCGGATATCCGAAAATTATATTTATACTAATTTCTCACAACTAATTTAATAATCATAGTCTATAGATCATATGAATATCCATGATATTTATCAACACATTTTAATAAATAGCAAACATGTAGGTGACAATATTTTTAGTACTCTTGCAGGTGTACTATAAAATTTATTCGGAGAAACAAAAGATAATTATAAAAAAATGCCATAAAATTGTAGTAATAAATAGAAGTAAATAGTAGTAAAATAGTATATTAATTATAAATAATTAGTACTATCTATTATAATTTATTATTCATTTTATATTAATTGTAAAAAATGTATATTCCTATATACCACTTACCTATGTATATATATATTATGTGATTTATAATCTGATGTTATACACAGGCAGAGGCAGATCTTAGATTTTTTACGCCCGGGGAAAATATTAAAATTACGCCCAATCATAGACCAAGACTGAAAATATATCATTCCCTTCAATTGTTTTCTAATAAATGGAACTAAAATTACAAACATACTTTAC